>PVIU01002741.1:40422-145480 GCA_004026605.1 Ondatra zibethicus | reverse complement strand
TTCTTCACTCTTTATGGATCTAGCTATCAGAAATATCAAAGATGGAAAAACTACATTTAGGCAATGCTTTAATTAATTTAAAATAGCAATACAATGGTGTAGGAGTTTCTTTTGTATTTTTATTGCTTTAATTGGTTAAATAAAGAGACTGCCTTGGCCTTTTGATAGGGCAGCCCTTAGGTGGGCGGAGTAGACAGAACGGAATGCTGTGAGAGAGAAGGCAGTGTGGGAGACACCATGCTTCTCTGGCCCAAGATGGACACTGGTTAGACTCGTGCCGGTAAGCTACAACTCAAGTGGTGATACACATTAATGGAGATGGGTTAAAATAATATGTGAGAGTTAGCCAGTAAGGGACTGGAGATAATGGGTCTGGCAGTATTTCAATAAATACAGTTTCTGTGTAATTATTTCGGGCACCAGGAGTCGGGTAGGATAGAACAAGGGGCCCTGCGCCAGGAACACAGCCCGTGCGCCTCCCTACTACAATACAACACTTCATTTAATTGACATCACTCCGATTTCTTTAATTTACATGTTGAACATTAGTCACAAAATTGCTCTTAGGCAAAGCCTGCCAGTCTGAGAGCAGGTGCTGGTCTAGAATTTTATGGGTATTGTAATTATTGACATTACAAAACACCTGACACAAACAACTGAAAGAGGGAAAAATTTGCTTTTGTTCCCAGAGGAGTGGTCCATCATGGCAGGGAAGACATTGCGGTAGGAGTCCGATGTGGCTGTCCATATGCAGTCTGCAGTCAGGGAATGAAGAGGTAGCAACATCAGTATATGCTCACTTTTTCATTTTTATTCAACCATGGACCTCAGTATATGGAATGGTGCCCCCCACATGCAGGGCAGGGGATTCCTTCTTCAGCTAATTTTTTTTTTGACACAGGGTTTCTCTGTAGCTTTGGAGCCTATCCTGGAACTAGCTCTTGTAGACCAGGCTGGCCTCCAGACTCACAGAGATCCCCTTGCCTCTGCCTCTCGAGGGCTGGGATTGACTAAAGGCATGCACCACTACCACTGCTGGCCTTCAGCTAAATTTTTGAGGAACTACTCTCGTAGACAAAATATAGGTGTTTCTATAGTGATTATAAATTCAGCGATGTTAACAATGAAAAATTATGTCACTCATTGTTACGTGAGTTTCCTCTGAATTAAAACATCCTCTCTGAAGGAGGAGAGTTCCATGAAACTCAGGAAGTAAACCAAACTTCACCTGCATGAGAGAACAGAAATTTAAGATTCTCAGTGGCCCTTCCCCATCTGTATAAAAAAAGAGTCAACTCCAAGAGAAGGAGCCTCTGACCAGCCAAACCCCAAAGCAGAGATTCTTGAACTGTCCAGCTGCCCACAGGTTGTGCACAGAGCTAACACTTTATAGCTTCTGAAATTCTTCTGCCATGCTGGGGTGACCTTTTGGGCGATGGATTTGCTTTTGAGTCATCTCTGTTCTTTGTAAATATATTCTTACTCATATTCCAGTTAGCAACCTCAGCAGAATTTTTTTTTTGGTTCGCCAAGTTGAGCTTTGGTTCAATCATGACTTAGGTCTGTCATGGGTTCCCTTTCTGGGCTGAGTGACCTCAAGTGAATTCCATCTCTCCTGGAAAAGTCTGTTACATAATAACCCGTGTCAACTTCATTCTCAAACACATCATTAAATCTTAACATCCCTGCCTTTCAAGTCTCATTTTTATCTCTATACAAAATGCATCTAATCCACTTCCAAATAGCCCCCTAGTCATCAACAGTCTCTACAGTGACTAAAAGTTCAAAGTCTCTTCTCAGTTTTAAGGCACTATCTCAATGGTGAATTCCTCTAAAATAAAAACAAAACAAATTATGTTCTTCAAAACTACAAACAAAATAAACTTTCCATTATAAAAGAGAAGAAGAGGTACATAGTAAGAAAAAAAATGACCAAAACAAGACCAGAAATCCAGCAAGCAAATTCCAAACCTTGTGGTTAACATGCAGTACTTGGGGTTTATGATAAAATGTTCTGGGTTTCCATAACCTTGTGATCTCAACCCTCCCCACTCTGCTATGTACTTTACATGTAGCCTCTTTCTTAAACCAACCACTTTCCTTGTCTTTAGCTTTTTTCAGAATTCAATTTATGATCCTAGTAGTTCAAACATTTTGGGGTCTTCATTGCAACTTAGGGTTTATCTTCCCATGAAATGTTCTCTTAGAGACTTCTTGTAAGGACTCTAGTCCCGCCAAACATTTCCTGGCCTCATCAGCTTTCTAAAACATTGGTTCAATGCTCTGTGGCTCCTTCAACCTTGTGGCTGCCATGCCTACAAACTCAATATTAAGTGGATAATGTTGCCAAATCTTCATAGCAGCTCACAACAGAGCCCATCTCTCTTGGACGACTCAGGTACTAGCCTCTATGTGCTGATCATGGAGAAACACATTCTTACATGGTTGTTTTTGAGCAGAGAACTACCTTCAGAGGAATTCTCAGTATATGCTCTCTACTCTCAAGTTAATTTCCATTTACACTAATTAGATGATGATGTATAGTACTTTGCCCTGAGGGCTCCTTCCAATGGAAAGGATAAGATTTCTACATCACAGAGCTGATCTTTAACAATTTCGCCTCCTTTGCCAGTGACATCTTTGTCTATAACTTGAATCTGCTCACATTTCTTTCTTTTGCTTTCACCAGACTACATATTTCCCATAACCTTCTTCCATATCTCACTGAATATTTAATAAGAATGGTGAACAGCCATTCTACAGCCCAGAAACTACCCTATCCTTAATTACTAAAAAGCAACTTCATTTTTTAACTCATCCTCACTCAAGTTCTCAGGACATGGTCAGAATGAAGCCAGATTATTTGCCAGAATGTAACACAGCTGACTTCTAGTCCAGTTTCCAAAAATTAGTCCCTGTTCCCCAATGAAACCTCACGAGCCAGGTCTCTACTGCTTGCCTTTTCCTAAGCATTATTGTCTTCCAGACTCTTACAAGCATGGTCCACCAAGCTATGTTTACAGAATTCTAAGATTTTGATAGCCCACATGGTGCAGGAGGTCCTTCTGACTATGTGTTGCTTTCATTGGTTGAATAAAGAAACTGCCTTGGCCTTTTGATAGGGCAGAAATCAGGTAGGCAGAGTAGACAGAACAGAAAGCTGGGAAGAAGATGGAGAGAGAGCCAGGGCCATAAAATTGCCAGAGTCAGACATGCTAAATCTTTCCCGGTAAGCCACAAACTCATGGTGAACACAGATTAATAGAAATGTGTTAGATCAAGAGTGAGAGCTGTCCAAGAAGAGGCTAGATATAATGGGTCAGGCAGTAATTTAATTAATACAATTTCCATGTGGTTATTTAGGGTATAAGCTAGCCGGGCGGCTGGGAGCTGGGTGGCCTGGAGCCGGCCAGCCAGGATGAAAAGCAGGCTCTCGCTCCTCCTTACTATACCCACAGCTCTATACGCTGCCACAATCTTCATGCATACCCTTTCTAAAAGCCTAAGAACCACATGGTCAGATCTGACATTCTTGGTTTCTATTCAGCTTAGGATGAAAGCCTAGGGAATGTTTCCACCCCCATTCAGGATGAGTTTTCCTCAGTCAAACATCTCTGAAAATACCCTCATACAATAATCAGAGACATGTTTCAATGATGATTTGAAATTCTGCCAAACATTTGAGTGGGTATTGGCCATCTCAAAAGCCAAGAAAACATGTGTGTCCATTAAAATGTTTTACTTTAAAAAATATGAAAACCATATTTTAATATTGGACATTGCATTCATCTTTATACTAACTATCTTTCAATGGTAAAGTAAGAATATATATTATTATATATTGTGGAAACATTAAGGGAACAAATCCTAATGCTAATGCACATTGTGTATAATCTTAGCCAATTAAGTTTTTCTCTCTGAACTTGGGATTTTCTAATCAGAAATATTAAATAAGTAAAATTAACACATAAATTTGATGATTGGTACTTCCAGGAGCTGATGTCATTATTTGGTCTTGGCATGTATGTGGAGGGAGGGGGTAACAACTTTTCTCTAGGGTTCTACCCAATAGCATATGCACAAAAGAGCCTGTAATCAATTAAGAAATGAGATACAAGTATACATTCAAGTTTGAAATATTGTTTCTCCCCACCTCATCCCCACGTGAGACCAGAGCAGGTGACAGAACAGCCAGTTGCCACACTACTCACCTCCATTCATCACTGTTGCTGTTTACTCCATGTCAAGGCTGCTCATGCAGAGATTATTCCTGGGTAGAAATCTGTCACTGCTCTCTAACGGCAAGGGAGGTAAAGGTAAAAATTTTACTTGAAATACTTGTGACAGTGAAGTGTATTTTGTTCCTCAGGCATTACAATCCCTAAGCGAAATATTCAGTTCCATACATAGAGCTATGCATTTTGGTCCTCAACCATCTTACTACTAAACAGCTCTGATTTCCCTGCTTGGAGTTGAAAATAACTTTGATTTGTTTTTTCTCCTTACTCTTAAAACATCAAACATTTGAAAGAAGTGCCAACTTTGAGCAGGCATATTTAATCTGCAGATAAAACCAGAGATCAGGTATTTTTGACTTGAGAGCAGTATTCATAGCTTGTCACATAGACTTAGCATAGTTACTCCAGCATTGCCCTCGTATTGCTACCAAGTATTCTGTAAGCCCAGAGAATCCATTAGATACCTCAGTGGATGGTTAGAAAATTAGAAAGTAGCCAAAGAACCTGGAGCAAGGGAAAGTTGGAGGAAAATAAGATAAATGGGGGAAAATGACAGTATTCAAGTCTTCTAGCTAGATTTATTTATCTTACAGATAAAAATCTCTATGATGCAGTTGGGTTCTGTACTCTCACTGTTTAAATTGATTGATGATACAAGATTCTTACCTATTTCTGGGAATATTTTGAGGATTAAGAGATAACAGAAAGATGAGCATTATATACTAATCACATAAGAATAAATCAAGTTTGGTGTGGGATAAACTGGAAGCAAATGATAATAAAAAAATAGAGACAGGAAATGAGGAATGTCAAAATTAATACAAATGTAATGAAAGGGGAAGCCATTAGGTGAACAGGATAAATAACAAAGCTGAAATAGACTCATGCATCCTTGCTTCTCAAAGGGAAAGAGCTGAGATGGCTTTTGAATTTGGTGTTTCTCACACAGGAGAGATCCCATAAACCTTCAAATCCTCAAATGTGAGGTCAAATATTAAGCAACCATGTGTATTTTTCTACAAAAGGGAACACTGGCTTAGTTAAAAAAATGAGTTTAAGATTCATTCTAGTCTAACTCTGTAGAAGGTCATGGAGATGTATAGACTTTGGGTCTGGCTAATCTTGTTACTGAATGTTTTCTGTTTTCAAATTCTTTGCAAAAATAAAGACAATTTAAGGGAAAAAATTAAGTACATCTTAACTGAATGATTTGTTATGATGTGTATAAAGCACAAAAGATACAAATGCAGTCTAACACCTATGGAGAGTGCTTCTGAAATCAGCTGAACCTCCAGTGCCTGAGAAATCTGTTCCTCTTAAGCTGCTCTGGCAAAGGAAAAGGTCCTCCAATCCATCACCCCATAATGAAACAGCTGTGCCCTAAGTCCTTCTCTGGCTCTTCTTTTGCTGTACGAGTTCATAGTATACTCAGAGGAAGGCACTGCCAAGAAAGATACGAAATCAAAGTTGATATAATAATTATGAGTTTCTCAAGAGAAATGAATTACTGGAGAAACTGGAGCCCTGATACACCAACACTGGGGTCTAAATGAAATAACTTGTATGAAAAATTCAGCAATGGTACCTCAAAAAGCAAACAGAGGATGACAGAAAAATTTTAACTTTGACTGCATAACACAAAGTTGAGAACTGAGATGTGATGGGGAAACTCTGTCATCCAATCACATCTAGTTAAGGCATGGCTACTTGGAGCCCAGGAGGAAAAACCTGGGCAAACCCAGGTGTGCGCTCTCTCTGCACAGCTCCCGCTGGACAGATAGGAAGTCGGACCTCCCACTCTTGTAGTGTGAGTTTCCCCTTATAACATTAAAATATAATTGTTATTCTTGAGCTGGCCTGGTTATTTATCGTACCGACCTAATCAACAACAGAGACGAGACTCTCAAAGAGTACTTTTATTGGGGGGGGCAAGCATATACAGAGCCTCATTATGCAAATAAACAAAGAATAGAAATAACCAAAATATGCAAGGTCAAAATAATAGTGAAAAGGATATGAGTTATAAGCTTTCAGTCCCAACAGAGAGAGGGGTTCTGACACATGCTGTGACATGAAGGAACCTTGAGAACATCTTGTAGAATGAAGGCCAGTCACTAAATGATAAATACACCATGGACCCACCTTAGAGAAGTCAAAATCCTGAAGACAGAAGGTAGAATGGTAATTACTTGGGGCTATGATAAAGTGGGACTGTGAAACTACTGTTTGGTGGACATGAAGTTTCTGTTTTGTGAGATGAAAAGAATTAGTGGAAGTCAGATGCTCAGTACTGTGAATTTGCTGCTAAACTGTGCATTTCAAAATGATTAAGAAAGAACTTTCACAATGTTTATTTTACCACAGCTATTTTTAATGGAGAAATGGATTATTCATTTTTCTATGACCTTGATGATTACACATCTATGATGCCAGTTGAGAAAATAGGTTATAAGTAATAAGTTTTGTAGAAAGAAGTTTCTTTCCTGCCTAGTCCCACAGCCATTCAGTCCCAAGGAAACACACAGAGGCTTACATTAATTACAAATGTTTTGATGTTGGATTCCCCTCTGTATGCCATGAATATGTTTTATTACCATTGGTTAATAAAGAAGTTATTTTGGCCAATGGTTTAGCAGAATAAAGCCAGGCAGAAAATCTAAACATAAATATAGAGAGAGAATGGCTGAGTCACAGAGACCCCATGCAACTGCTTAAGGAGACAGATGCTAGAACTGTACCAGTAAGCCACAACCTTGTGGTGATACACAGATGAATAGAAATGGGTTAATTTAAGAGCTAGTTAGAAATATGCCTGAGTCATTGGCCAAACAGTATTGTAATTAATATAGTTTTGTATGATTCTTTGGGTCTTAGCAGCCAGGAAATGAACAAGCAGTCTCAGTTTGTACTGTTTGGCCTATTGCTCAGGCTTATTACTAACTACCTCTTACAACTTAAATTAACCCATAATACTTGTCTATGTTTAGCCACATGGATTGATAACTTTTCTCAGTAAGACATTCTTTCTTCCTCTGCATCTGGAAGGTTACTGACTCTCTGCCTTTCCTCTTCCCAGAATTCTCCTGATCTGGCTGCCCCTCCTATATTGCCCGGCTACTGGCCAATCAGTGTTTTAGTAAACCAATATGAATAACATCTTTACAGTGTACAAGAGCATTATCTCACAGCAAAGTATGACATAATTCCAATTTTGGAAAACAACCAAGCATAAATCAATGTCTCCTTTTCTCTAATTGACACCGTCATAATTAATAAAACAACTTAATTACTTTCACCCCCTCATCACCTTTACTCCCACCCCTGCCTCCTAATGTAATCCTTTTCAACAAGTCCCCCTCTTACTTACATGTCTTTTTTTGTGTGTGTATTGTTCACTAAGAGTTACTTACATGAGGCAGATGGAAGCTTTTGATTGGAGCACACAAAACCTATATATGGCTACACCATTGAAATAAATGATACATATGTCCCAATAACCCTTACTTGCCAAGAGATACTCTGAGAGGGTGGAATTTACTGGTCCTTCTCCAATCCAGGAAAGGTTGATGGGTTAAATCTTGTATAGATCTTGGACAGGTCACCCCAATGTCAGTGAGTTCATGACTGCAATAACTACATCATGTCCAGAAAACAACCTTTTCTGCATGTTTACAGTCTCTATACCCTCAGCTCTTACATTCTCTCTGCCCCCTCTTCTGAATGAGCCCTAAGTCTTATAAGGGATGATATAGATATTCTTATTTTTCTACTATATTTTATTCACTATTCATCAGTCAGTTATAGGTCTCTGTAGTAAGAAGCTTCTCTGATTAAGACTGGATACAGCATGAACCTCTAATGGTAAACAAGTTTGAGCTGGAACAAGTCAGTGATTTTTAAATAATTTCTGTAAATCCATAAGACCATAAGGAAAGCTATACATGACACACATCTAATTATTCATTTGGGTTATTTCAAGTGGGTGATAACAGCTGAGTTTGTTTTATATGTCTATATACTTTCTCACTTCACCAATGAGCAAGGGTTTTGAAGGTAAATTACAAATAACAAAGATAAAAATAAAAGTGCATAGTTTTGAAATGGATGAGGCTAATGTGCTATATTCTTCAATTATTACAAATCCTGGTTCATCTGACACCAGCTACTTCCAACATTCTACCAAGGTTTGATTTCATTGAAATCAAAGTTGTGTTCCTAAAAGGTACCAGAGATGTTGGTACTATATCCATATTGATCCCTTACAAGGTCAGTGCCCTGAGTCTGTCTCCAAAAGAAGTTAGAAAAACGTCCCAAAAGCAAGTAGTGAGTGGAAGAGTCTAAAGACTACAGTAAAAACTGGTCACTAAGAGCAGACAGGTCTAGACTGACCTGGTACATTCTGCTACAGAATGATCATTATTTTTCTTGAGGCACCAAGTGAGAGAAAGAAGTGAAATCCAGTAGAAATATCACTTTTGATTAAGAATGTCAACATTTTCTGATAAGTATAGCATAGACAGCTAGCCAGAAAACTCTGTTAACTACAAAAGAGATCCTGAATGCTGGGCCTTCCATAAGAAGCAATGTTGAGGGTAGCTTCTCAACTATTGTCTCATAGATGACAGCAATAGTGAAAGAGTGGAATGCACAATTAATTAAGATATATTAAGAGAAATACTTCTAATTTAAGGTCATCTAACAAAAAAAGGAAGAAAAACGACACTATACTATGAACTTAGGCATTGTCACCAAAGTCTGTGTGCAATAAAGATGAAAGCAAGTTAGTCTGTCTCCACATGTCATGTAGCCAAGATCACTTCTAAACTAGACTTTGAACTGCCTATGACTACAGAAAATAGTCTAGACCAATAGGGAACATTTGATAAAAATATTACTGAAATGATCCAAATGAACGGTGATTGTTTCCTAGTCCTCTACAAGCATATTAGTAATACCATGCTGATAAGCAATCACAAGGAAAAAGATCAGTCTTTCTACAATTCAGGATGGCCTTTTGGCATTTCATTGAAAAGTACAGAACCCAGAAATCTAGACACTTGACCTTTACCTAACTGTTCTTTTTTGAGTGACACAGCAAGAATACTAGAGCACAGGACAATAAATATAGACTTACTCCTTATTTGTTGAGATTGAGGAATTAAAATATATTGTTTATAACTACAAACACTGATTGCTAGTAAAGATTTTGATTGGACTTAAAAAATGACACCCTTAAAGACTGAGGCTTTAAGAATCTACTACAGAGTCAAGGGCTTTCTGACTGTCTCGTTTGCCCATCTTGGAGCAGGGATATATTTTAAGCAATATTCCTTATCTGGGTTGAACTAAGAGAAGCAATACCCCCTGGTCCCCCCTAGGAACTTTTATTAACTAACCTCATCTGGAAAGAATAAACAAAAGTTTGTCTTCATATCTAGATGTATTTGTGCTACTATTTGTTTCCTTCCCTATATTTCAGGGCTATGATAATTATTTGTCCATAAAAAAACATTTGTCCATTCTGCATGCCAAATTGACTTTGAACCATCTATTTTATATTCCCTAAGCCTACTGAATCCAAATAACTTACTATTCCCCTAAAAATCACGTCTTCATTCTCCATTTCCTAACCCCCATGGAAAATGGGTATATGAATGTCGAAAAAATCGGGACTCAATTGACAGTCATGTTCTTTGTTCCACATTAGGATGTCTGTTTCTCACTTGACTCTGGTAAATTGTGTACCCTTTTTCCTATCTAGTATTTATCAATTTATCTCAGTGGCCTATACAGTTCCTCCTTCATTCTTACATTCCCAATTAAGTTATAAGTAATAAAATTAAGGAAAACAAATCATAGTATTTTTAAAAATTGATTAAATCTAAGATAAACAGAAAATATAACCACTTTAGTAGAGGAATTTCTATGTAAAAACATTTAAATCAAAATCAAATAGAAAGCATTTATGAAAAAATAAATTACTATAGTTGATCACAAAATACAAATAAAATTTAAATTGAAATACATGAACATTCATGAAAGTAATTGCCATATTTAACAAAGTGAACTGCTATAAAAAGTTGCTTAGAAGTCTTAACAGTATTAAGATTAGAAAACAATGAGTTTTATTGTAGAACAGATAATAAGAGGTCTCCATCTCTAGCAGTTGAGAGCAGTTTGCTTGAGTGATATGGTCACTGCTCCAGAGAAAGGTCACTGCAACCTTAAGGATGTATTTAGATGGAAAGGCTGTAGAAAATATCTATATTCTCTCTTCTCATAAAGATCTCTGCCAACTATATCATAACACTGACAAAAAAAAATGTTCCTGACTGCAAGTTTTACTCTGTAAGGGAACTGAGATACCCCTCATGTACAAGAACATATCTTGTCCCATGTGGTTTTTCTATTGTAGGTGGCTACAAGGATGGACCATCAAATACAATGAGCCAAGAATCATTTACAAAGCACTTAGATGCTGATCTAGTTGCAAATGAAAGCACAGTTGTTTGGTGAATTATAGTGGACATAGCAGAACAGGTTTAACAAACTCACATTAGTCTTTATGTCTTGTTAATGGGGATTAATAGAAATATAAGGAATGCACACATTCTACAGTTGGGTGGGTCAGCATCCTAATTTCTCCAAGTTGCTGTGGATCATGATAGCCTTACAATACCAATTGCTCAAAAGCTGGGTATACCAGGAGCCCTGCTCTGCTAACAAGACCAATGCACAGGCTCTTCTGAGATTCCTAGTCTCAAATTCCATAACCTACATTCCTTGCTCCATCTCCATAAACACCCCTCCCACTTAATACAGAAAGTTCCTACTTGGGGTGCTAACTCTCAAAAGCAACCACGCTCAGAAAACATTTTGAATTTCTAGACTAATGGAGAAAATGAGGGGTTTCATTTACCACTTTGGAAAAACATTAAGGAAACTGATCTCTTTCTAAGGAAATTCGTTACTGGTGTTCAAGGCTATGATAGATTCTTACACAGGTGGTAGTGACCAGCTGTTCTTCAGCTCTTCTGAGAATGGAACAAAGGGAAATGGTGTTAAATTGCAAAGTTAGAGATTTGTCAATTTCATAAATCGCCAGGTCCCCGTTTTTCTCATCTCCCACGCCCAGGCTGGGCTGTTAACCTTTCCAACAAAGTGTTCATTACCAGGCATTTCATTTTCAGTTCCATCTATTCCTAAATAGGAGGGTACAGACAGCTCCGATCTTTGATTTATGGAAGCACAGGGTACAGAAAAAGTCCTCTTCAAATCTACTGTTAGGATGAAGCATTGCCTGTCAGCAGCATTGTGCTGCACAGCGGAATGAGGACAAATGCTGACACACTTTCTTCTTCTGCTCACAGCGAGCTCTGATAACAAACAACACAGGCACACATCCTCTTACTCCCCTTTTGTCCATTCCTTTGCAAGCTGCATGGTCATGGACATTTCTCTATTAGTCTCAGGGAAGCCCTGCCAGCTAGAATGCTGGATGGTACATGGAATAGCTTGAGTTAATGAAATGAACCTCATGAAAGCACACATGCTCCAAGTGGGGGCATGGCTGAGAGAAACTGAGCATGGATGGAGGTTAGTGGAGATGGACAGTAACTATGACTCGTCAGTGATGTAAGGAGGGAGTTACAGTGATTTCAATGCTCCCTTCCCTAGTATCTGCCATCTAACTACCCTCAAAAGACACTTCTTCCTTGGATTTATAGAAAAAGGTCTAACAATCCCAGGGCAATCCAACAAGAACACCACAGTATATTTCATTCAGAATCAGCTAGTAGCAAAAATAGGAACTTAAAATGCACAGTGAATTCATTAAAAAAAATGCGTTTCTGTGGGAAGAAAACTCTGTGGAATATTCCATTCTCTAAATAACATAATCCTAACTTAATCCAGGAAGTCTATTCACACCAAGCTAGAGAATGTGTTTACATGAGGCTTCTGGTTGATTATCTAAAGGTTGATTTTTTTTCCCTTAGATGAAGCCTGCTCCACTGTGGAAATGTGGCTCTTCCAGCCGTCCTGACATCAGATCATTACCCGGAACAACAAACCATGTTCAATCCTTTACAAAACACCGTGCCATCTCAGTACCACCCAATTCATTTGGCTTTGATTCTTCCATTTTCCCAGATTGTGTAAGTAAAAGAGTCAGTGGAGTTAAGGCTGAGCCACTGAAGTTTCCATAAACAACCATGCTTCCAGAAAGACACACACCAAAAAGGAACAGTCAGTATGAGCGCCAGCTCCCCATACAAAACCTCTGTTCTACGGGAGCGGCAACACTGTAAGCTAAGAAGTCTACCACTGATTTATGCATTTGAGAGCGCCAGGATGAAATGACCAAGATAAAAGACACAGATCTCTAAAGTCATCCTCCTCTCATAGTTATGATTACTTCATAGGACTCCTGGAAAACAAAAGAATTGAGCAATTTAACATTTTGTTACTTCTAAGTGCTCATTTACATATACCTATGCTATTGCTTAATGAATATTTAACTCAGCATTTTATACTATTCCACAATTGCATACTCATACTCATATGCACTATGAAAAGTATCTGTAATAGACTAAAATGGTGCCTTTTAACATCAAAATAGTAGTAAGTCTGAGTATAAAAATTTATCTCTTAGGGACTGGAGAGATGGCTCGGTGGTTAAAAACATGCCCTGCTCTTCCAGAGGACCTGAATTCAATTCCCAGCACCCATGTCAGGTGGCCCACAATAACCTGTGGCTCCATCTTCAGAGAATCTGACACCTCTGGCCTCCTTAAACACCTGCATGTGTGTACATATCTCTTGATAGACATATACATACACATAATTAAAAAGTAAATAAATAAATATTTTAAAAATTTATCTTTTTTGCATCATAAATATTGCATCTCATCTACTGACTGGTGTTAATAAGTCCAGTGGGAAAATCAAAATATATGAAAAAGAATACTGGATCAAGCCCAAAATTCAGTGTACATAATAGAACCCCACATCCCATTGTTGACTTAAATATGGCCATGCATGAGCAATGAAATACCACACACCAGAGTTCTGTCTCACTTGAAGGTGCCTCGGAGACTTAGAAGGACATTCTCTTCAAACTTTCCCATGGTTTAGCGGCACTGAATAAATGTCCCAGGCTTATGTGAGAAATCCCCGAGTGTTTTTGGCTTGGCGAATGACATTAGTTCCACGATCTCATCAGTTATAACTCAGAGTCTGGAAGGGTGACAGGTTATAAATTTGCTTACTTTGTTCTACACGTCTCTCCAGTCTCATAGCAACTTTTCAATTGGGCAAATTATCTTTCAGCAGCCATTAGAGTTGACAGGCAGGCTGGGGGAGATGAGGAGCCTTGGAGGCCTAATTATCCCAGTGGCCAGACTGCTTAAACTCTGGAGCCTGATAAGAAGAATCTAAATGCAAGTCACTCCCCTTGCTCATGTGGAGGAGTGTCTTTATATCCTCTAGACGTATACTTAATGAGATAGTTTAGGTATTTGGAAAAGAAAAGAGCTTGATTACAAGGGCCGGCATCGTTAAGAGCACATTTATTGTGCTTTTATGTATCTAAAATGCGCTTTCCAATCATAAGAAAGCAAATCTGCTGGCTGATAAACTCTTTTACTACAAAGATTCTATCACACATGTAAATCCCTTAGAGGATAACAAGTGTTCCTTATGATAACTATTATAATTATAAGCATTTGTCAAGATAACTTCAAACATTCTTATCGCAAAAGCTTAATTATAACGGCGGGCTGATCCTTAGGAACTCTGTCCTATCCTAACAGCCTATCTGGAGCACTTGGGAAATGGAAGAAGAGCTTTTGTGTTGACTGCGAAAATCCAAAAAGGGCACATTTGTGATGCAAGAACCAGGAGGAAGCATGGTGAGAGCCGAGGCATCAGCTCTGAGGCCCAGGCTGTGTCCTCATTATCAGTCTCTCAGGATTAATAACGCATCTGTGGTGGTGAAAGGCAGTGGCAGAGTCCAACACGGTTTGCAACTGCTGACACTGCAGATCTGGGCCATCAGGACAGCGCTACGTGTCAGGATGGCACTTCCATCACAAAGGGTGTATTAATGCAATGCTATTAATTATGTTTTAAATAGGTCTGCATTTATTTTCACCTTAATGATTCAGCAAAACAAGCAAGTTTCCGGGGCAACCGTCAAGTTCAGTTGTTGTAATCACTCCCAGAGATGGCTGTATCCACTTCAACTTAACTCTAAGTCACCAGTCGTAGCCCCTGGAATCTACTGAAAGTTTGTTTAAGAAACCATCATAAGGAAGGCAGTTTCACGAATGGTCATTTTATGTCAACAGCCTTCTTGAGCTGAAAAAAAAAGACCAAACAGTTGAAACACACATAATTTATGCTTTATACACCAAAATTTTTTAAATTTGTACATGGAACAATGCTATTTGATGTATGTTGCAAAAACGTGGAGAGAAATCATGGCTTTAGCAGGTTCGTGAGAGGCTTTCGATGATATGAGAGGACGACCCTCTCCTCTAAGTCATGGAAGCTTCTCAGAGTGCAACAGCTTATGCTTCGACAGTTTATGCTTTCGGAAGTTAGGATGAAACAACTGAATGAGCATGATGCCACTCTGGGAAATAGCAAAGGCAGTGTAAGGAGCCACATCATCTCTAGAAAGCCATCGTACGCAGGAGTGGTAAAGTTCCAAGATATGAAGCCCCACGCTCTCCCACATGGTTAATGATTATTTATGAATCTGAAGCATACGATGGAATTCAGAACCAGGGGCACCAATTTCTAACTTTTAAACTTCTAGTGATTACTTTTCCGATAGAAGTAATGAAAGGACCACAGAAAATAAAACCAGAGAGGAAAAAGAATCTCATAACATTGCACTCAGGGAAGGCATGAGTACTTCTGAATACTAAAACAGCATCAAGTTATTTGATGAAAAGTATTTTATAAACTTCAGTGACTTAAGTTCTGAAAAACAAACAATCACAAACACATATGCACTAAAATCCTGGGAGGGAGTTCATCTAAAGACGGTTGTGCATGGGTAGTGTGCATAGGGTCATTTATTTTACATAATCTACTTTCTACATTTATAGAATATATTTTAATCATATCTTTTACAATAAAAACATTATAATGGCCTCTTCAAACGACTCAAGGATTGTGCTCATACCTCCTCCTTTAGATACTGACAATGACAAACCTCCATCTTATTACCACGTGGATGGTGAACCTTTCATCCCGACAATGAAGACAGCTTTTACCACTACTGCTTGCCCACCCTAATCCTCGATTTTTTTCAGACATTTGAATCTAGATATCATCAGTCATGTCCAAATCTGACTTAGTGCCTGGACCTAAGTCATCTTTCTTGCTTCAGAAGGCAATCCCGACTGGTATCCTGGACTTCAGAGTCCTGGTTTAGGTCACTCCTTGTCAGGAAGCTAATGAGTATTTACATCTAGATATTAGGAGCACATACTGTACATACATACTGCCCATTCTCTGGCATGGGTCAGAGCTGCTCAGTGATTGCATTTCCTTTGCCACTAGACACTGCAAGGACAGGTCATGAGTCAAGACTAAGAGAAGAAAACAAACAAACTTATTCAGCCACGGAGTCAGAGGATCAGTATAAACTGAATGTAATTGTAGAAGCATGTTAAACTAACATTATACAGATTCAACAGGTTATGTTTAGGAATATATGCGTGTGTATGCAAGTCCATATTTGCATGCAATAATAATGAATGAAAAATCAGCCATGAATTTGAAAGAAAGTGGGAAAGTTCAGTATATGGGAGTACTCAAGAGAGAGAAAAGGGAAGAGAGAAATGTTGTAACTAAATCACAATCTCAAAAATAAACAACAAAAATAGTCACAAGCCCATGAACGATAAATAACCTTAACAAAGTGTCAATAACAGAAGCCTGGACACAGAGAAAATGATGAGGGATGAATTGAGAGTGATTTCTAACTAATAATACTGCCTCAATACAATGGACATTGTAAAAAAATGAATATTTATTATTAGTCTCTATCATTTTCTATTTACTAATATACGAGAAAGGTTAATTGAAGTGTCTCTGTTATGAACTCGTACTAAAACATTTTTTAAGCCAGTGTGACTACATGATACATGGCACTGTGACATGGGATTATATGTCACAGTGAATAAGACAAAATTTAATTCTAGGACATTTTAATTTCACAGGAAAAAATAATTGAGATTCATTTTAAAAATCATATCAAAGATAGATCTAGTGTGATCTTGCCTAAGTGGTTTTGCTTGTATTTTCATCTGAAACAAAATAATTACACATTACAAACACCATGATTATATTTGGCTTTTGTGGCAAACTATATTTTTAAACAGTTGGCACTAAATCTTTATCTGAGATTAGCAACAAATTGTATAAACAAATGTCAGTGCTGACACACTGCTGGTCAGGTCAGCTGATCATGTTGTTGTTAGACAGGGAGAAGGGAGCCCTCTCCAAGAACTTGGTCAGCTGCACAGAAGCACAACTATGTCTGAGGTTGCCCACACCCTACAGCATTGGGACTCTGCTGCTGTTCTCCTGCTATGGAGAACATGTTCTCCATATTCTCTCTGCACTGTTCTGTCAGCACTTTAGTTTCATGGATGTATGAAGTCTTTACATCTTCTTACTTGTTAGAGTTTATGCATATGTTTCCTTGCCATTTATTGGTTATGGGTTGAAATTTAAGCTCTCAACATAGTTGAAGGCCTAACTCCTACTATCTCTGAATGATTTTATTTGGAAATGGTGTGATTGCAGATACAGTTAATTAAAATGAGGTCATTAGAGCTGACCTGTATCTGATATAGTCCATTTCAATCTAAATAGGGAAATATGGAGAAATTGTTGTAAAGGTACAGGATGGCCATATAAAGATGAGTAAGATGCCATCTATAATCCAGAGGAGGGCAGGACATTCTCTCGTAGTCTTCACAATGAAGTATCCCTGTTGTCTTGATGTTGGACTTCAAACTCTGGGACCAAGACAATCAATATTGTTTCAGTTACTCAGTTTATGGTACTTATTTATGGAGGTCTGGGAGGATATATACTATTTGTATGAAATATGGTATTTCCTGCTCACATGTAAACTTTTAGAACTTAAATAAAAATGTATTTATTTCGTATTCACATTGTCTTCCATGTTGAAGAGTCCTCCATTTTAAAGAACAAAAACATGTGATCATACAGAAGTCCTTCCTGCTGTAGGAAGTCTTAGAGCTAGTGGTAACCCTTCCACTGGGCCATGGCCTCTTATACTATATATGTTCATGTAGAGCCTGTGTCCGGCCTCTTTTCTGGCTGCTCTTTCCAGTTGCTGGATTTGGTTTCTGTTCTCCATTCAAGCAGAGGATTCTGATTTGTGAGTTTACCCCTAAATAAATAACCATCTATTTTTCAATTCTGAGCTAGTGTGGGATTTCTTTTACGCATCCTTCCACACCTCCCAATTCCCCATCTGCATTTGAAATATCTGTTTCTGATCATGTCCCAGGTAGACTTCCCTGCAGAACCCACTACCTTGAAGCAAGGATGGAACCCCTATTGATCCGCAGTTTCTTCATCAGTACCATGTGTTAGAGTTTATCACACAGGAGATTGGGAAGATGCCCCAAGCAAAGTATATGCCATTTAACAGTAAAGTTCAAACACTCAGCACCAACACAAACATCTGGACATGGCGGCGTGCAACTGGAATTCCAGCTTTGAGGCAGGAGAAAGAGGAGGATCCCTCGGCTTGGCAGTCCTACTTTGGCTAACTTGGTGAGCTCTAGTTCAGTGGGAGTGTGTCTAAAAACTTAAGGTGGAGCTCAATAGAGGAACACGCCAATGTCAGCCTCCGGCTTCCACATAGACCACACCACACACACACACACACACACACACACACACACACACACACACACATCATACATCAAAGATCAAAGGAAGAGAAAATTACCATACAGGATTATCCTAAAAATTAAACAAAATATCATAAAAGAGAGTGTTTGAATTGCCACTTCTGAGACCTGTGTCATTTGCAACAGTGACTAATAATTCACAGAATTACAGTTTATAGTATGTGTCACCATAAAATTCTATGGGATGTCTGGAAAACTAGAAGATAATGATGACTCAAATTTTATTCTGTATAACACTCAGGATTCACCTATGAATAATGGTTCATATTGTTTTTCTTTATATGTGACATCCACTCACATAGTTCTAACCTCACAGAAGAGAATTTTCTGAGTTTATGCTGATCAGTGTGACTTATGATCACACTAAGAACCTTAGTGCCACCTGGGAAGATGACACTATTGTCACCTTGGTACTTCACCTTCTCTGTCACTTAGGAAAGCCTTACATGAGTACTGTTATAGAAAATATCTCTAAGGCAGAACTCCATGTCTGAGTGATGCGAATGGGGTGTAGGTGTGTTGAGATATAGGTGCCCTCAGGCCTCAGGGATGGCAGACAACCTCTTCTCATGAATAGTCTTTCAATATACCCGAGTTGACAGTGGGAAGTCTTCTGTTAAAATCTTTTTCCTCTTAGAACAGGTTTCTCCATCAATATTTGTGGCAAGGGAAACATGAGGCATCATAGATCAGGACATAGAGGAAAGTCAGAAATACTTTCCAAGTCCCTCTCACAGAAATTTATTTCCATAAGCTATCTCCCACCTCTTTTCCATAGCTTCTAAAAACATGGCCATCAGCTGGGCAATATCCAAGACATGTATACATAGCTGATACTTTTCTTCTGCCAAACAAAGGCTCAGGGTCATCTCATAACACAAAACACTTTCTGTCTGATTTCAAATGTTCCCTATCAGCTTAACAATCTGAATATGTGTTTGAAGTGAAGGAACTTGGGCTAGAGAGATGTATGAGAGCTTACTATCCTTGCATAGGACCAGGGTTCAGTTCCCAGCCCTGGTATGTCAGGCTCGTAACCACCTGCAACTTCCAGCTCCAGGAGATCCAGTGCCATCTTCTGGCCTCCATGGTCACCCACACTCATGTGAAGCCCCTCTACATGCACATAATTTAATAAATAAATACACAACTAAAATGTACAGAGTCTCTTCTGGGACTTAAGGCGACTCTGTAACTGGGAGAGCATGTAAAATCAAAACGAAGCTTATACGCACCTGCTATACAATAGCACAGAGTAAACATTTCAATTCCCACAGCAACAAAATACAATCTCGGTAACAAAACACAGCATAGGAAGTATTAAAACTTGTACATCTGTGTGAAGCACCTGACTGCAGGTGACATAATATGGGAATCATCTGGTTTGGGATCAGTTTTTCCACATGTCTTCTGCTATCTACAGCATGTATTATTTCTCTTAGTCTTGCTCCACTCAGTACCTGCAACTTTCTTCCACAAACATGCCACATTCTTGACATCTTCATTATCACAATGTCTCCATGTAAATTCTGGTTACCTCATAACTTTAAGTAAAACCCACTCTGGGCACTCCTACAGGGAATGCAATTCTATGAAACATTGTCTGACCACCAACACCTTTCTCTGGGGTCTTACTATGAGCCACTATGAACCTTGAACTTTTGCATTCTGCATGCCTGCAGAACTCTGTGGACAATGGCATGTCTTACGGGTAGCTCTACAAGTGGCAGGACCCTTTGAACTGTGGATTCGTTGGCCTCTGAGCACCTGGGCAGCTAACCTGGAAAATTACCTCCATAGGTGACACCCTACAAGAAGGACACACCCCATTTTGTGATTCTCTTCATGCACTCTTTTCTCAAAGGAGACCTTTCAAACAGTTCGCCCCTATATTCTGGATCCTTCCACAGATGCAAACTTGCTCTTGATGCACCTTTCCTATTGTCTTAGCCTGAAATGTACCATTTTTGTCTTTGATGGTGCTCATCTCTTAAGTAATTATAGCTATTTTATATGTTCTTCCTCACCTACTGCTTGAAGTATTTAAAATGAATTTATGCTCCCAAATTATACAGTTTCCAAATCCTTCTGCACTCTGCTGTTAGCTCATGTTCTCACTGTAAAACAAACCAGCAAAACAAACCGCAAATAGCCATGCTACAAACTGAACATCGTGTTATCTTCAAATCTTCTCTTTCAAATATTCTAGTCTGTTACTTTGGATTCAGACTTATTCAGATTTTCAGGACACAATGAAAACTCAGCCAGGTCATTTGTGAGAATGCAATGGGAGTAGCCTCTAGTCCAGGTCCCAGTAGAGACCTTGATATCAGCTGAGACTTCAAGAGCATCTTCTTTCTTCTCTACATTTCGTGGTCTTCTGAAATCCAGTACAGTGGCTTTATTACACACTACTTACAGCATTCTCTGTTGCATAGTTCCAGACCCTTCCACATTCTCGCAACACATCAATTCCCCACTGCAGGTATAAATTTTATGTACTGGGTGCTTTTACATTTCTGTGATGAAATACTGGACAGAAGTGATCTATGTGGAGAAAAGTGCATTTGGACTTGTGGTTGGAGAAGGATTTCAGTCCGTCACAGCAGGGAATTCAGGGAAATGCGGCTTTATTCCCGGTGGCAAGAATACGAAGCAAAACAGCTGTTCATCACATCAAACCTGAAAGCAGAAAGCAGCAAGAATTGGATATGTGTGTGTGGGGGGGGTTGATTGTTCTTCAATGTATTCAAAGTCCTTCCTGTTCCAAACTAACCTTAGCCAAACCTTACCTCCTAAACACTTCATACCCTCCTAAAATATGGTTCTATGGCAGGGAACACACAAGAAAAATATGCGTTTCTGCTTACCAGTTAGTAAAAATACCTAATGTGACAGTAGCAACATCACATAGACAACATGAGGTACAGACAAAGCAAAATTTTGGAAAAGTCATAGTTTATGGGTAATCTATCCTCATTCTACTCATGGATTCCCTGGATCTTTACAGATGCTGCCTGGAGGCATGACGTTTAGATCAAGTAGCTGTAGTCGCTTAAAGTGTCTGACGCCTCTCTACAAGAGGGACTCTCCCTAGCATTTGGAGAACTCCCTACACTTTCCCACCAGAAGTGATGCAATAAACTAGTGGAAAATGAAGGAGTGTGTTGAAAGACAAGGGAAAGCAAGGGTTAATGAAAAGTTCTCTAGGGAAAGCTGGGCGGTGGTGGCGCCCACCTTTAATCCCAGCGCTTGGGAGGTAGAGGCAGGCAGATCTCTGTGAGCTCAAGGCCAGCCTGGTCTACAAGAGCTAGTTCTAGGACAGGCTCCAAAGCTACAGAGAAACTCTGTCTTGAAAAACCAAAAAAAAAAAAAAAAAAAAAAGATCTCTAGGCAAGGCAGCCTGAACCACATCTCATCTCTCATCCGGCAACCTGTAGCAAAATGAAAATGGCATCCACTTATGCCAGTTAAAGCAATTTCAGCCTGAACTTTAAGAACTTGACCAAAAATGCACACATGATTCTCCCAATATTCTAGATAAACATAATTTTCTTTATATAACAAAGAATCAAAATTATTGGAAATATTACTTATGGACACTTTTACAATACGCAATCAGCCATAAATTCAAACTAGTAACCATTTGAGGCAAGGGCCAAGGGAAGACACAACAAAGAAAAGTCAGCACTGAACACATGAGGCAGTTTCTGTCATATGAGACTGGAGTATGCTCCAAACTGAAAACTATCACTGTTCTTGAGGAGTCTTCCAGATTACCTCTCCACAATATATTATCTGAGAAGCACAAGTTGCCTAGCAACTAACCAGGAATGGACCACAAACATTTGAATCATTAAAAGGCTGTGTTGTACCAGGATTGCTTCAAAAGACTTGCAGGCAGGTTCTCTCCAGCCTGAAGGGATTGAGAATTCCCGCCCCATGAAACTCTTCCTACTTCACTTACAGCATGGAAGGGATCTTCCATTCCACTCAATGGAGAGCCAACTGCCTGATAGCCTCTCTGATAGCAGACTTACTCATTAATTTTCTACTGCTGGGCTCTTACGCTTGGAGCTGAGTGATGATGAATAAGAATTGTCAGTGTAGCCCTCTTAGCACATTCAAGGTCGATGTTCTATCAGCTTCCTTAGACACTTTTGGGATACTTACCAATGATCAGTTCATTCCAGATCTTGAAAGTTCAGTCAGAAATGAGTTGTATTTTCTTTACTGTTCAAATGCTGGTTTCTCTGTTTGAGGGTAGCTCTACATCAGTAATTTCATATGGCTCAACCTAATGAACGCCTTCTTCAAGCAGCAGATCTTTATATCTGATTACCAGTCAATTTTATCAAAAGGGAGCTGCTCCTTGGGCACATCCGCCCTATCTATCTGAAAATGTTAAGAATGAAATAAAAAAAATTTATCTGTATATGCTAATTTCATTTGCTTTCCTGAACTGAAATAAGAGTTCTTGAAACAAATGAACAAAACCTGTACTTCACCAATGTTCTCAAAAATATGTTCCTAAGGCCTCTTTTATTGTAAACCAACAGCAAATTGCTATGTCCTGCTCAGCATGAAAGGATCATGAGATGTATTAGAGAAAAAAGAATTTCCACTTTTTTAATGACTGTTCTGACTGACTAAAGTAATCCTGCTTAGAAAGACATGCATTATGGAGGTTTTGAATTTTAAGATGCTGTTAATAATAAGTACCACTACTGCTGGTTTGTGACTTTATTTCATCTTAAATACCTTTAAACCCTCTTTGTCACTCTGATTTATTTTTTGCTTTTATTATAATTACAGTACTTGCTTTCTCTCTTTTACTTGTTTTGCTATTGCTTTATCAAGTTCATTTCTTCTCCTCTAATTTCCACAGGTTCTGTGAACCCTGTGAATATCAACTTTGAGAGGAGCTATTGTGTGCCACTATTGTCTGTGAGACATGAAGAAATGTCTATTCACTCCAGATCTAACACCAGACCAAAGCATGAATATCACCAAAGCCCTTCTTGGTGAACTATTAGTTACTTATGGGAACATCAACAAGGGTTTGCTTACAGGAAATATCTGAAAGACAGCTAACTGTGGTACCAAAGACCCACTCCAGCATGGATGATGGTCCTTGAAATCTGGAAATCTGGAGCTCCTCTCCTATGTTCAGGGAGATCAACACGACAGGGAGTCTCTTCCAGGCAACTCAGATGGTTTGAGTCTTTTTTAGAAAGCTTGGCTCGTGTGCTTCTCTTCCAGGCAGGTATACTTATCTGAGAGTGTCTCTCAAAAGGCTTTACTGCTTATATGAGCTTGAGGAGGTAAGAACCTAGAGTATCTGGTCAGTTTCAGGGACTTTTTTGATACTGTTGGATTGTTTGTTTTCCACATTTGAAGGAGATTGCCTGTGAGATGGAATATTTTACCTCCCTTAAGAATATCCTGTGTCCTAGGAGCCTCCCTCCAGGATGAAATATCTCAAGAAACCGCTACCCAACAAGAGCTTGTGGTACAGCTCTGTGCTTCTTTGAGTGTTCCTTTGGAATATGTACAGTGATAAAATGAGTAGATACATTCTATCTCCTATCACTCACCAACATTTGAACTCTTCTATTTAGCCTTAAAATCAATTTTCAGTTTATTTAAATTAATCAAAATTGTTGGAAAAGCTATTTTCCTTTTACATTTCTGGAATAGTGATATATATTGTTTAAATTTGAAAAACGTTCTTTGATTTATTGTTTTGACCTTTTAATTATTTACAAAAGAGAGATTCTTCAGACATATTCATCTTAAGTTAAAGCCAACATGAAAATTTCAGATTTTTTAAGCTCAAAACAAATGGAAATGAAACACACAGAGGGCCGAGTATGATATCTTCAAAACTCCTGCCATTTCATCAGATAAAAGCAGCTAAATAGCAAAATTAGAATATCAAGGAAAAGAATTAGTATAAAGCTATTTATTTTCTTAAGGTCAACCATTATAATCATGGTTTTTCTTTTCCTTCAAAAAATAAAACACTTAAAAAGTAAAGATATACTAGTAAATAATAAATGTTTATTTTATATATCTTAAGCAATGTCTGTGATTATTTAGAATCAAATTATAGATATTTACAGAATAAATCACTGTGATATAGAAGGAGAAATGATTTTATTAAAAGCCTGCATTTAGCTGGGCAGTGGTAGCACTTGGAAGGCAGAGGCAGGCAGATCTCTGTGAGTTTGAGGCCATCCTGGTCTACAAGAGCTAGTTCCAGGACAGGCACCAAAGCTACACAAAGAAACCCTAGCTCAGAAAAAAAAAATCCTGAATTTAAATATGATATTTCTTCATCTAAAAGAAGAGTTCAATTTCTTTAGTGTTTGTTCTTCTTTTATTTCTTTCTTTTTTGAGACATTTTTTACTTACATGTAAGAAATATACATGCCTCAAATGCATGTTGGTATTCTTAATTCAGCCAAATGAGTGCTAGGATTGTAGAAATGTACTGCCACAGTCAGTTTTAAAAGGTCATAGTGTTGTGTGTGTGTGTGTTGTGTGTGTGTGTAGTCTTTTATATTTGGTGCTCATTTTGTAAAGATCATCATATTGCTTTATCTATACAATTTTTAATAAAAATGACTAAATGAGTTGATTTTTGGGGAAATCACTGAGCATTTTGTGATGTAGATCTTAGATAGCCTTTTCTTTGTAAACACCAAAAGCATTGCCAGTTTTTCACAGAACATATGCATTAATTGAAAAGCTAACTTTAACTTAAGGAAAAAGTAAACTTAAAGGAAATATTCCCAAAAGGATGTTGTTTCTATAGTTGGCAAATTCTTTATAAAACAAGTAGACATTTGGTTATGAATATGAAGACCCATGATATTAAGAAAACTGAATATATGAATGTTGTCTTTATTATCTGATTGGATATCCAGCAGAAGCAGAAGTTTAAATAAGGTAGGTCATAAGTTTGAAAATAAGGAAAATAAATTACTTTCAGTGAGCCCTACTGTCAAATTCAGCTAGAAGAAATCAAGCAAAGATAAGAAATGTCACCTGAAAGAAACAGTTTTTCAGATCCATAAGCCTCTATTATAACAAAATTGAATAAGTGAGCAAGTAAAATATTAACTATGTCAATCAAAATGGAGTTGGTAATAGCACAAAATGTACAAAAGGACAATCATGGGAAAAAAATCCAAAACTAAAACTAAGTCAACTGCCTTTTAAGATGTAAGATAAAATGGCAAAAATGTCTGTCACTGTGTAAATGAAGAGTTTAAATTAGCTTTAAACAATTAAACACTCAAGTCAAATGGCCACTTGTCTTTGATCCACCATGATCTTCTTTAGGAAATACTTTGTTACCTTTACTAAATGGGCTAGTCCATCTGTCATTGGTATATGGCCCGTACAGCAGTTAATTTGCTTATTACAAATGTATTAATTGACTTTCAGAGTTTACATTGTAGTTTCAAAAGACAGATAAATTCTGAAGCTTTGTGAAGGTTTCCTGGCTATATGGCAACCCCGCCACAATGAACTATACCCTCCAACTGTGAGCCAAATTAGGCCATTCCTTTCTTAAATTGCTTATGTCAAATATTTTGTCATAGCAACAAGCAGAGAAGCTGATGTATCTATTAAATCTCACAACAAGTTGCCTATCTAAACAGGAGACTAATTGCAATCAATCATTTTAATCCAAATCTGTGCATTGTTTCACAGCTCTTCAGGGAGCTACCATACAGCATCTTAGCATTAAAAATGGCTATCATGAGTGGTATGGGAGAATTGTCTGTATTCTGTCAATCACTTTTAAATAAACGTTGATTGGCCAGACAGGAAGTATAGGTGGGACAACCAGACAGGAAGTAAAGGTGGGGCAAAAGAGAACAGGAGAATGCTGGGAAGGAGGAAGACCATTCCTCTGCCATGGAAGACCATGGAAGAAGCAGGATATGACCTGCCCTGCTGAAAAAGGTACTGAGCCATGTGGCTAACATAGATAAGAATAATGGGTTAATATAAGTTATAAGAGCTAATACGAAGCCTGAGCTAATGGGCCAATCAGTTTATCATTAATATAGACTCTCCGTGTGATTTTCTCTGGGACTAAATGGCTGTGGGAACTGGGCAGGATAGAAACCCCAACAAAGCAGGCCTGTCATGTTACAATGAGGAAACATTAATGAACTTTAGCCAGTTGATTTGTGAGCATGTTTTACATGGAGAGAATGACAAATGCCAAGCACAATTCACATCCATATGATTCCTCTGATCAGGCAGAACTAGACTCAGTTAAAATGGGATTGCCATTAGAAGACTAAGTCACAGGGCAGTTGTGACACAGGGAAAGGAAATCAAAACTGTTCTGTATGTGTGAGGTGTGGATGAGCTGAGTCCGGTTGTGCTACAACAACAAGCCATTATGAATTTCCTGGCATGAACCTGCTTCTTCTGCTGTTTTTTCACGGTAAGTTGACTGTCTCCCACTCAGCATATGCAGTTTCCTTATTCTCTGACTCACTTAGTTCAGTGCAACAGTTGATCTAGGTATCAGGGCCTGAGAACAAGATATAGCTAAATCTCCACTGGGTAAGGGGAGCTAAGGAGGTGCTAAGAAGGACAAAAAATAAAAAGATTTGTTAACATGTATAATACTATCAAATGTGATAATTTGTACAATCATATACAATGATGTCATATAAAGTCTGTTGAATGAAATAGGCAAAGATCTAGAGAAACTGGAAGTTTGTTATTGTCTGAATAGTGATGTTTCTCTTGATAAAAAACACTATACGAAATGCAATTTTTTAGTAGATGAAAGGAAAAGGAAGAAAAAGTTCAGACTCTGCCTGTCTCTTCAGGCCTGTCACTTTTCTTTTCCAGAATTACACTACAACTCTCTTAATTACAATAATGTTCATGTCCTAAGATACCAAATGATAGTTTTGTGACTTCCCGGACTTCTTTTCTAGAGAATACAGAATGCCAACATGCTCTCTTCTGCATTAAAATTACTGACATATGCTGGTATCCAATCATCTTCACAACTGCCCTGGGCCCAAATATGTGCCTTGCTTGGAGCTGGGAACACATGGAGGTTCCATCTGAGATTCTAAACCAAGGCACTGCCAAGTTGACCCTTCTGATAATGGAGGACAGCAGATGTTCTGACTTCTAGTCTTATTTCTGCCAGAACAGAAATCATAAGTGGATTATAAGTGGAATTTAGTCAGGTTTATTTTTGTCTCTATTTGAAATATAAAGGGTCACATGTCTTAGCCAGCTTTCTAGGAGGAAGGAGGCAAACAGTTAAGCACAACTTCTACACAAGTGATCCCCAGTAAAAAATTTTCAAGACAATACAAACATGCAGCCCATTTGGGGGAAAGGAGCACACAGACTTTGACCTATCTAGTTAGAATAGTAAAGAACACTCAAAGCCAGCCTTATTTGATTTCCTATTTAAACTAGAAGTAATATTGTTATATAACACTGTGTTAAGTCTCAACATCCACTTATGAGTTTTTCCAAGAGTCTTAAAGTAGTCCAAGCAGTTGCATATACATACACACACACACGCACACACACACACACACACACACACACACACACACACACACACACATATATATATATATATATATATAAAATGTTTCAATTTTCAAAACAATACATAAAAGGAGAGCTTGATGTTGTGTTATAGACTGATTGTGAGATTCAGAAAATGAGATTAATCCATAAATTTTCTACATAAAACATTATAAAAACATAAAACACTTGCCATGATACCTTGTTTATTTTGTGAAACTACAATATGCACACATAGCTGTTGAATATACCCTAGAATCGGAATGGCCATCATGCATATTGTGCTGAACATGTTCACCAGGCAGATCTCTATGATTTCAAAGCCAGCCTGGTCTACATAATGAGTTCCAGAATAGCCAGGGCTAAACAGTGAAACCTGTCTTGAAAATAACAACAGCAAAAACAAAACCACAAACAAACAACAAGAAAACCTAACACCAATGGTCAAGAACCCAGTGCTGTCTAAGTAATCAGAATTCCCAAAATAACCTTACAATCTCAGTCTTATGCTACCCCAAGGATGTCATTACAAAAGTATTTCTCAGATGTGATTATAGCTCCTCATCAGGTAACCCTGAAATAAGAACCCAAACAAGTAATACCCATTCCGTAGAAGCAGAGTTTTCTCAAGGTGGTCGTAGAAGAAAATTCAGAGGAAAATTAAAAGCATGATGAGAATCTCACATGAGTGATACCCTCCATCCTGGCTGGGAGAATGAAGGAGATATGAATGGATAAAGAAGCAGAAGTCACTTCCCTCTCACAGTCAGTGAAGAAATGTCAGTCTCAGCTCTACAGCCATGAGAAGCCAACTTCTGACAACAATCTGAGCCCATGCAGAAGCAATTGCTCTCCAGAGATTGCAGGGAAGAGCCCACCCCTGATGACACCTGGACTGTGACCCTGTGAGCTCCTCTTAAGAGAAGCCACCCTCCCATGAGATGAAGAGCAAACAAGTTGCTGTCATGTTAAGTTACCATGTGTGCCAATTTTCATGTAGCAATAAGAACCTAAGCTGTCTGTGACTTAACAGGTAGTACTCCATTCCCCAAGTTAAGAGCCTACACCTGGCTCTAGTCTGTTATTGCCATGGCAACGTGAGTTCAGTGATTTATGCCTTTTGCAAGATGCTGGAAATCATTCATTTTCAGTTTGGGTTATTTTTGTTTTCTGAAATTAATAATCAAGTCAATAAAAGAGAAATTGTTATGCAAGCCAAATAAATTGTGTCTAAGGGCAGCCTGCTTGAAACTGTGGACTACACAATAGCTAATCCTCAGTTCAGTTCCTGTGTCAATAACAGACTGACTAAATAGTGCTAGAGTGTATTTTTCTTTGTGTCTTAAATAATCAATATTACAAACATTGAAGGACACTAAATAGCTTCTAACGTCTCAGAAGGACAAATAAAAGATTTGTGATTATTAATGCATTTAAGTTTTTATGTAAGATATATTCCTAAGAGGAAGATTATAGGAATCGCAGTTTACATTGAAATTTTGCCATGGCAAACTATTAGGCAAGTAAGTTAAAAATAAGACTGTTGTTATTGGTGTTTGTCTTCTTTCCTTTGAGTAGAGAAAGAATACTGTGTATAAAGTAGAAATGGTTGTAATCTTGGTGACTGGAAGACAGGATATTCTCCACATCACTGCCCTGCAGTCTGAAAAATTCCTTTTTGGGGACTTTAATTAAGATAAAACGGACCCTTCCCCAGTAAAAATAGAACTTCAGGACTAGTCAGTATGAAGCAAAGATGGCTTAACTAACAGCTTTTCTTAATACAGCCTTTAAACATCTTAAGCATGAAGGTAGAGACTGTGGAGTTCCTGGATAGAAATGTACCCCAGAACATGGGTGTGGGCGTCTCAGAACAGAACCATGGTTCACTAAAAGACATTTTTACCATAGATTTTTGAGAGCATGAAATTTAAGGGGCAATGGTGCTCAGAAAAGATAAGACACCCCTGAGTGTGAGAGTGCACCTCTCAAGGAAGAGTGGCACTCCACTGTCTTCACATTGCAATTTGGTGGGGTTGACATTATTATCTTCAAGGGGTTGCTAAGAAACCTAAATGAGATCACAGGGTGATTCTGAGTGCTGCCTGTTAGGATTACAATTGGCAGCAGATACAGATCTCAGGGATGTGGGGAAGAATGCTATCTTCACTGCAAACACAGAGAACGGGTCTTTCTTGAGATCCCAAGAGTGGGGTCCTAGCCATGGTTATACATGGTTAGATCTTAAGATGGTTCATAGCCATTGTGATATAAAATATCTTTGTATGAAATGAATATTGTCTCTGCCTTCGCAGAAAATCTGTTTATTATAATTCTTAGCTAGGAAGAGGCTTCAACCATACTCCAGGGTGAGGGAATTTTTCCCTCCCTGTGTCCTTGTAATTCTCTGTCTCTCTGTCGTGCCTTGGTTTTCTTCCTGTTCACATGGCATGACTGTAGGCAAGAGTGGAGACCTTAGGGGCAAGCTGCTGGGGTTCTGTGTAAGCCTTAAAGAACTCTGTGCACCTGCTGCATTCAGAGAGCAAGAAGACCTTAATACTCCAGAAAGATTAGTGACTCAGAGAGAGAAGGTCTGAATTACCTAACAGTGATGAGACTAAGGCTTTGACTCCGGCCCTGGCCTTGGATGGTGATATTCAATTGCTGTGTGTGGCTTAAATCCTCCTTTTGACCTAATCAAAAAACATATTTTAAAATTTTAGTTTTAGAACAACCAGACTATAGAATATACACAGCGAATTACTAGTGAACTCAAAATTGTGCTTTTGAACCTATTCAAGATTTTGCCTTTAATACCAAATATAAAATATAAATGCTGTTTTTTGATTAGGCCAGCAAGCAAAGTCGGTTGCTTCTGTGTTAAATTAAACTCACCATTATAAAAAACAGAATGCATATATTATGCTAAGATTACTTTGTATGAAATATCTGAAGTGACCAAATAAAATTCATATTGCATTTAGCACAAAAAAAAAAAAATCCTCCTTTTGCTGCTCTCGGTCTAGCCCAAGTCCACCTTCAGGGCCCCTTGTCAACTTCTTTGACTGTCTAAAATGTTTAGCACCGCAGTTCACATTCTTTCTTATTGCAATCTCACACTCAGAGCACCAAGCATTCTGCTTAGATCACCTTTTCCCTCCTGAAATGCAAGCCTTCACATAGCACCTTGTCTATCTTATAAACAGAAAATACATTGTATTTTTATCCCTGCAAAATTTAGTATGAAAGTCAATGTATAAGGGATTGTATAAGTGTTAATTAAATTGAATTAAAATATTCACATCAATGATTCAACACTGTTCAACAATAAGTAAAGATAAAATAAGAGAGAAACCACCTAGCTCATTTATTGTAAATTTAAATAGGCTCTACACTACACTTTGCTAGATTTTTATTTTGGTTTATTGTATGTGTGTTTATTTACATATTTCTTTTCAGGCTTAAAACCCAAATAGCTACAAGGATTAAAAAAAAAAGCCTGCTAGGAATGCAGACACTTCAAATAGCATAATTATGTGTACCTTGTCTTAAGAGTGTTTCCTTTCCTTAAGCAAGGTGAATTTCCATTGCAGCCTGGTAGCCTAGAGTCCATTTATAAAGCACACATGGGCTTTTGGCAAAAACAAATCAGAAAATTGCAACAATAAATGTACAGTATGTGAGCCCACATGCAAGAGATGGTTTTTGATGTAGAATCTCCTTTAGCCAATGGCTTTTGAGAGGTTGGACCAGGTTGCGCATGGCCTTGGATGCCAAAAAGGTGCATGCCCGCCCACCTGCTAGCTCTTTCTTTCCCTATCACATCTGGGTGCTGGGTTCCGTTCCTGTTTCCCATACTTGCAGAGGACTGTTATCTGTGAGTTCCCCCTAAATAAAGAACCCCTTTATTATGCTCAGTTCTGAGCTAGTGTGAGATTACTTTATTCACATTGGCCTTCAGATTTTATTATAACCACAATTTTGCCTTTGTGGACAGGAGAGAAAGCTAGGAATGTTAATTTAACATGTAGATTGCTGCATGGTAGAATCCCACATTATAGAAAAAAAGGCCCTTTATAAAATAAAGGGTTTAAGTCAAAACTTCCTCTATACCCTACTGCCTTAGTCACTGTTCTAGTGCTGTCTAGAGATACCATGGCCAGAGCAACTCTTAAAGAAAGCATTTAATTGGGGACTTGCTTACAGTTTCAGAGGCTTAGTCCATTATCATTATCATAGCATGCATGGCAGGCATGGTGCTGGAGACATAGTTGAGAGTCACATCCTGTTCTGCAGGCAGAAGGAGAAAGATTAGATCTCATACGGGCTTTGGTAACCTCAAAGCCCATTCGGAGTGACACACTTCCTCCAACAAGGCCCACACTTTCTAATCCTTCTAATACTATTAAACAGTTTCATTTCCTGGTGACTGAACATTCAGATATAAATATATGAGCCTATGGGAGCCATCATCTACCCAAAGGCAAGTTTATCAATCTTCATTTTATTTGGATGCTAATGCCCTGATTGTCTTGCCCAATAGCTGGTGCTACTGTCTTTGTCTCTCGGTAGAGCAAGTATCAGGCTAGCCTGACACTTTAAACATGTGTATTTCACCTGCTAATTTTCTCTGCTGTCTACCTACTGTTGATGTCGAGAATATTAGATTCTGTCTTCCCAGGAGCTTTGCACTAGTGTAGCTCAAGAGGAATGGCTGCATATTGTCCGAGTTTCAAGAAAAAGATTTCATCCCTAGGAAAAAAAACGCTTCCTTTGCCTCTGGACATGTAAGAGGTTCCTTGTGGCCTAGAAACTATTCTGTAGCTATGAGAAGATATGCTTAATGCTAAAGGCAAATCACTGAAATGAGGACACGGGAGGAAAGAAAAACACCCTAGTCCTGATTAACACTGTTCTGTCCAAAGGTAAAAGCCAGAACCAGTCAACTTTAGATTTCTTGTGCCAGATAATAAACTCACATGGTTTAAGCCACTTTCATTGGTGTCTTTCTTCACATTCTGCCTACTGCATTCTGAGAGAGCTGCAGTTTTTCCTTCCTAGCGAATAGCTCTGTTTATCTGGGCTGCTGTGAAGAGCTCCCTAAGATGGCTGACTAAAAGTATTCTTTTTTCAGGTTTAGAGGTGGGCAGCTGGTGATCAGGATACCTGGTCAGGGTCAAGTTTAGGTTACATCCTCTTCCTGGTTTATGGGTGGCTACCTTTTTGCTGTATCCTCTCATAGCACAGAACTCAGATATTGTGCAGTTTCTTTTTTTCACTATGGCATTAATTCTATCATCTCATCTAACCCCAGTTACCTCCTGAAGCCTTCATTCCCAACACCATCACACTAAAGTCTGCAGTTTTCAACCAAGGAACTTGAAGCAAACATAAATATTCAGCCTGTAGCAGTTTAGATTGTGCAATGAGAATAACTTACCTAAGGTATTTGCTTAAACCTGTAGCATTCAACATAATCACAGCACACTCAGACTTATAATTTTCAATTAACAGGAAGGATCAGTTAAAGAAAATGATGATTTAAGGGGCACTTAAAATGAAATCACATGCCTGTCTTTATAAGCTTGAATTCTTTTAAAGCTAAAGCTAATCTTGCATAGTTAAACATTAATACTTGGCTAGCCCCAGACCCCTCTAGTGGTTTGCTCTTCATTGAATGTTAATAAATATTCCAGGGTAATGCATGTCGATAATGCTGACTGTGTAAGGGCCATATCCACTTTACCCCAAATCAAACAGCAAGACACTGAGATAAAAACCTGCCACCTATTTTATGACAGAGAACTGGAGAAGGCTCTGTTACTAAAGTGAAGTGATCTTTACTACCCACTGTAGGACTGTTTGCTATGAGAACTCACCCAGTCATGTGTTCTGCATACTCTTCTTATGTAGTCACTTCTTGTGCATAGAGTTGATTTTCCACATTCTTGTTCTCATCAGGTGAATTTGCAAGCTCTCTGTGTGGACATTCCTATAATTTAGGTCCCAGAAGTCACAGACTTACACCTGTACAAGGCTCACAAAGCAGAGGTTAACAAAACCTGAAAACTGTGTGCATCTGGCTTAGAGGACACAGGAACCCTTTAGGTTTGTCGTTTAGCAGGTTCATGGTCTTCTGTATGTACATTTTACCTAGTCACTCACCATCCAGCTATCTTGTACTTGTGAAATAGGTGATTGTCGTAGAATGGAAGGAAACAGGCTAATGACATATTACAGAATAAATGGACAGTGAAGAGCTCTGTTTGTTTTGGGAGGGGTAGGGAGTGAAGAATTTTATCTCATACTTGAAATCAATCTGCTATCATTACTGTGACCTCACAGGATAGAGAATTCGACTCAGTCTGAATGAGGCCCTAACCACAAACCAACCTGGCCAGGTATCTGATCCCAGAAGAGCAGAGTTTCCTCAGTCTGGTAAGAGAAATGCTTAATGTCATTTGGACTTTATTTCTCTGTTCTTTTATTGTTTCTCTACTCAGCTCTAACCTGTACACCCTCTAGCAGCCCCTGGATCATCACATCTTCATTGCTAAGATGATCAGTAGGGAAGACACACGCCTTTCTTGCTCACTTCAGGAAACATCTCCTTGCCAACTGAGGGATGAAGCTGAGGGGTAGAAAATCATTTGTCCAACATGTATAATAACTGGACCTGGGTTCAACCCCAACACAGCCAAAGGTATTCAAAGCTCTCCTTCCACTCTACTCCCTCTGCCCTGGTCTGTGTCCATTCCTGAGTCTATGAACAGAGAAATGTAGCTCCAGTGAACACAAAGCCAGAAGCAGTCACTTCGGTACTGAACTAAGAGTAAGAGAATATGATCACTAAAATAAAAGTACAACTATTATTAAGACGTGTGTAAAAATGGGTGCTGAAAAGCAAAGACAAGATGTCCATTACTATCTGTCTACATATAAAATCTAAAATATATATAGCATTCATATACATGTAATTTAAATAAACTAAACTGGAGTTCATTCTTTTAAAACATTGTTAAATTAATTTATTTTATTTAAATCATCATACAACATATTTTAATCATAGTATCGCCCTTCCTCCAACTCCTCTCTGATCCTCCCCACATTCCTAATAATACAACTCTATGTTCTTTCTCTCTGTCTCAAAAAAGAAGAAAAAAAAAAACAAAAATCAAAACAAACTAACAAAAGCAACCAAATAAAATCAAACGAAAATGTGCACAGAAAACATGAAGTTTGTTTTATGTGGGTTAACTGCCCCTGGGCATGGATCCTGTACTGGTGTATGGCTGATATGCTCAGTCATGTTCCACTGGAGAAAAATGATTTTCCTTTACCATAGTTATCAATAGCAAACAGCTTCTTGGTTAGGGGCTGGGCTTTGCGTCCACTTCCCCTGCTCCATGCTGGGATTTTGTTTTTATAGATTGACCTCGTGCAGGTCTTGTGTGAGCTATCATAGTCTCTTTGAGTTCGCATATGTATCAATCCTGTTGTGTCTGGAAGACGCTGTTTCCCTGCATCCATCACCCTTCTCTATCTCTTACAATCCTTCTGCTTCCTCTTCTGCATAGATCTCTAGGTCTCGAGGGATAATGACATCTCATTTTGAGCTGAGTGCTCCAAAGTCTTTTGTTTTCTGCATATTTCCCAGCTGTGGGTCTCTCTGTTAATTACCTTCTGCTAAAACAAGAAGCTTTTCTATGAGGACTGAGCTGTTTCCTGATCTGTGGGTAAGCACTGTGCCGTTGGGAATCATTATATTGCTATGTTCCTTTCATAATAGTAGTAGGCTACTACTATTTCCATAGGCTCATGACCTATAGTCTAACATTCTTAGCCACTTCAGCAGCAGCAGGTATGGGTTCCATCTCCTGGCCTTAAAGCCAATCAAAAAGCAGTTTGTTTCTCCTGTCATTTTTTTCCACCATTTCACCAGTATTTCATGCAGGCAAGTCACTGTTATAGGTATCAGCACTTGTAGCTTGGAGACATGGATGATTGTTCTTCTCTTCTGTGGGTGTGCAAAGTACCTTCCAGATCTGTGAATGCTATTCAGTAGAGGTAAAGTTTGTAGTTGGGTACAAGCTTGATTTCTCCATGTTCAGTCGCATAAGTAGGTTGTGTCTTCACCAATAGGACTTTAACTTTAGGTTAGTGAGAATGCCTCATCTCATTTATCAACTAACAATGGGTGATAAAGGCTATTTATTTATTTACTTTTTTTATTTTATTGAGCTCTACATTTTTCTCCCTCACATGGTGAAATCTAAACAAAACAAAGGATACTTGAATTGCTGAAGGGTTGTTTAGGTGGTGAGTTGTCCCGATCACCCCCCTGCTGCCCATAGTAGTGGTTTGGCTCTCACATGCCCTATGTAGTCAGTAGCCACCTGTTGTAAAAGTAGAATTTCAAGACCACATAGCTGCACCTGGAGAGGTTTGCAGGAAGAATCCTGCAGATGGAGACTGTACATAGAGATGGGAGCAGAAAATCTAGCAGACTATTTGAGGCCAGGCCTATAATGATGTCTATAATATCATAATGATTAAAAGCAGTCAAGAAATTGATGCTACAAGTTATAATTTAAGCAATCATACAGAAATAAATGGTAATCCCAGAACTTGGTAGACTGAAGCAGGGGCATTGTAACTTCTGGGACAGCCTGGACTACACAGTGGGATGCAGACCAACCTGGGCTACTGTAAGCCATCTGTCTCAAAGAAAAAAGACAAACCAATTAACCAAGCAAACAAAGCAACAGCCTCTGTCCCAAAAAGCTAGAAAAAAAAGTGATAAAAATTTTTAAAAGAAAGCAGTTATCCAGTATTAAACATGCTAAATTTATCACAGAGGAAGGTACTTGGATAAAGCAAAAATCAGCAAGGAAAATATTAATTCACACTCATCCCTTTTGTGCTGAGTGAAGTTCCAACTTAAGACTAGGCAAGTGCGAATGTGGAGAATAATTTGGCCAGGACTATGTGATCAACACTGAAATAACTTCATAAAGGATCAGATAAATGTCAGTGAAGACTCAGCAGAAACAGAGCACATCCCTGGGTGCTTTGGATCTCAAACAAACTATTTTTGAGTACATATTTTGTCACTTATTAACTGTTTAATCCTAAAAAGTTGTGTGTTCATTCTAAATGTTCATTTCTTTGCCTATGAAATAGGGGTGTTCACGATGGTTGCCATAGTGTTTTGGCATAAGTAGTAGATGAGGTCATACAAGCCACGTGATGAAACAGTCATTACTCAGCTCATAAACCTTTGTTTATGTTGTCTGTAAGAATGGAGGGCATCTGAAGACTCCAAGAGGTAAAGATTGAATCCATGAAAGAGTCAGAGACCTCAGGAACAAGACTGACCTGAAAGTGCAAAGACTGGATTCATTCTCAAATGGTTTATTGTACAAAGCAATGTCTAATTACAGGGAGGAGAAAAAAAAGTGTGCTAGGAAAGAGAACAGAGATGACTCTGTTAGAAACAGTATCACTATTCATTTATAGTAACATATAACTTTATTTATTTAAACTATAACTAATGTTGTGTAGTTATCAACCTTTTATACCATTAAAAATATTCAGAAATTAACTGGAAGGATCAATAAAAGTGATTTTGATTTATGTAAGTATTATGTGGACTTTCTTTTAAAGTAAATCATGCAAAAATAATGCTACCTAAGGACTGACTGTTCTTAGAAATATTTAGAAGACTATAATATATTGATACATTTTGAATTTACTTCTGTATGCTATGTCATTTTATAGTACACCAAAGGGCATAATTCATTCTCAGCAGGATTTATCAGAAATTCTATAATACATGGTGAGCACTACAGACTCTTACCAGCTTCTCAAGCTATCAATCTAAACACCCTTCTTTCTCTATGATTCCACCCAAAACACACACAAACACACACCAACACACACACTATCACCAAGATCCTTTGTTTACAAAGTTTTCATGTCACTCAGAATGGTTCACTTTGTAATCCCACTACAATTCCCCTAATCTAAGGGAGTCATCAGCTACCAGACACCAGCACTTTTCTGGGTCACTGTCATGGCTTATAGGCTGCTTTCACTCTCATCTTCTCCAATCCTTCTTGTGAAGCACAAATGTCATCATGCTTGTCCAATACTTACAAGCCAACAGCTGTTTCCTGTTGACTTTAGATGGAATCAAATTCCATAGTCCCTGCCTGGCTGAGATCTACTGGTGACGCCTCATCTGTCACTGCTCTCTAATCTGCACGCACCACCAGCTTTCTGCATTCTTTGTAGCTCATCGCTTACCCTCTGTCTTCCTCACTTCTGCCTGGACATGCCTAAACAGCTCCGCTCTGCACATGAATTCCTGAAAGTAAAAGCTTTAAGTTTTTCCTTTCTCCTGGAAACCAGACTTCCCTCTCAGCACACATCTAAAATGCTATCTTTCCTCTTCTAATTCACTCGTCATGACAACTTCCACACACATAATTACCTGCTTACTCTCTTTCCCACCTAGCTGCACAGTCATTGAAGACCTTGGCATTTTGTGTGCAGTCAAAACTTCAATGGTAAAAATAAATAGATGGATCTACAGTGCTGAAAGAACATAATTATTTATTGGATAAACTGAATTTTGAAATAATTTTATAAAATCAAGGAGGAATCATTTGAATTGTTGCTATATTAATCATTTCAGCCATTCATCTGGAGAGTCCATTTACATACTGCAATATGAGATATAGTAAAAAGTATAAAGGGCATTTATACATCAGAACTTTAGGCAGATGATTCATGTTTATATTAACTAAAATAGGTAGTCCTCCTTTTAAGACTCTGATTTTACGTGTGCATTGACTTTATAGCCATACATATGATTTTAGAAAATATGAAAAGCTGTTTTTCACAAATAGATCTATTTGCCACTAAATTTTTGGCAAGAGAGAAACTGCAGTTTCCCTGGATTCCTTCTTCTGAACTCATTTGCAACCCAAATACTTCTTTATATTGAATTAATATGAATTGTTCACTGTATAAATAATCTCATAAGAGAAAGAATAAACTGTGAAACCTGGTGCTTGGGCATTTCTGTGTATGCTAGAAAATACGAGCTGACTGAAGAATGTCACAGATTAGATGTGGCTTAATTGTCAGTGTGAGCCAAATGGTGTAGTGTGACAGCTAGAACGCTTGAGGTTCAGTTATACATGGATTTTCAAGGAAACATACACCCCCATATGCAAAGGTCATTTCAATTCAATCCTAAAATAATGGAGCCTAAATTATTAAGTAGAATATGCATCAGATCCCTAGAATTAAACCAGAAGCCAATTAACTGCTTAGTGCTGTGGGGGTATCATGAACTAATTCTTTCAAACTCTAGGGACAAGGTGCTTTCAAACCCAGTTCTAAAAATAAAAAAAGAGAGAGTCTTAGAATATTTTGTTTCATCCCAGGTTATTTATTGAGCCCATGGTTGTCCTTGTGTGGAAGTGCAGGCTGTGCTAGGGTAGAAAGGTTAAGACATACAATAAACAGTGAAAAAACATTTCTTTAATATAAGCCAATACTCTTGATTAGAGAAAATTGGGAGGAAGAAGAGGAAAAGGAGGGAGGGAGGGAAGGAGAGAGAGAGAGAGATCATTTTACCCTTGTTAACATAAGCTATGTGGGTAACACAGAAGCATTTCTATTTCCTGCCATCCACTGGAGACCTCATAGTTGCCAAGGGCATCTCACATTTCCTCCATGTGATTGAAGATTGTGATGTTTGAAGGTCATCTGTTAATTCTGCTATGATGTTAGCTCTGCTAACTAAAGATTTGGACCTCATCCATTCCTTTATTTCTGTCCAGTTCTTCCACTATACTCTATCTCTGGAAGGAACTATATTTGCCCTTTAAACTTATGTTTTTAAACCTTTACTTGGTTGAGCTCTCAACCTTCCAGGAATGTTGAAGTCTTGAGCAATGACAGACAAATATAGCACTTTCTTCTCAAATGGGGAGTCTATCATCACTTATGGCCTGAATTTGAAGAAAAACTATTTTCTGTACAATCTAGAAACCATTGATCAAGGCTGAAAATGATGCCCTAAAATTAAAACCAGAAGGATCTTCTGTGCTTTAGTCTTTCCATCATTTGGCACTGGTAATAAATTCCTTCCATCCTCCATCTCCATGACCACACACCTGTCGATTCAGTTTTGATGAAGGACCTTCAACCTTGGCACATGCAAAATGCAAGTGTTTCTGTGCTCTGCCACCAACAAGTTAGCAAAGGTTATGATGTCTCTCATGTTCCTCTTTTAAACGTTATGGTTGGTTCTACCTCCTTCAGTGTCTGTGTCTCTCTCTGTCGCTCACGTACATTTAGTGAGAGGGCACAATGCTTTCACAATTCCTTCACCATGTACATCTGTGTACTCTCTCATGTCTTATATTTTTCAAATCAAATCTTTACTAGAAGATACTTTAAAACACGCAGTTGAACATACTATTATCCAGGATCATTCCAACTCTTGGCTGTATAGTAGTCAAAACCAAATCATTTGTTGACCTCCACTGCCAGGATGTTTTCATCAGTAAGTTTGGAGTGAGCCTGAAGATGGCCATTCTAGACATGAGAATGAAAACCACAGACTACTACTCGTGGAGATCCATGTCTACCCTGAAAAATAAGTTTCAAAATCCATTGTGTGGTGTTCAGGGTACTGTCAGTATAGCTCTCCGGCCATATCTTCTTATCATTGATGTCCAAATCCACCATAGGAATTCCAAAACAACCAAGTGGATGCCAAACCCACTAAATGGATGTTAAATACATTGAAGTTCTGCCCCATGCCTTGCATTTTCCCTTTTTGTAAATTCTCTCTTTCTTACTTTGCTTGTTTATAATCCATGCTCTTTTAGGCTCTAGAATGCATGCCACTCACTGAGATTCTCCCAACACTGCTTGCTCTTTTTCTCATATACCTGCAATGGCAGAGCAAGCCATTCACTTTGTTGGACCACACCTAGCAACTGAAACTACCCTTATCATGGAAAAGGTCTCACTTTATCTTACTTGCTTTCCTCTTTTCTGTTTAATCTCTAAGTTCTTCCTGGCAGAGACTGTCTCAAAAGTGTATATATGCCTGGCATTTAGAGGAACAATGTTTTATTGTACACAGTTAATATTTGATTACTGAATGAAAACAGATGGACAGATATGTTAAACCAACTTTTTAAAGTCTCCTACACTGGCCCACATACATTTCTATTTAGGCTGATGTAAAGAAAGCTTATGCATTTGAAAGAGAAAAACAAAACGAAACTCAAGAGCTTTATATCTTTTCAGTGAAAGATAAAATGTGGAAAGTCATACAGGGACAACTAAACTCACGGTATCCTTGTGTTTAATGAAGATACATACTGAGAGTAATTTGGCTAATGGAATATTAGGCCACATAAGTGGCTAGCTAGCATTTCTCTAAGAACAAAAAGGCTCTAGCAATCCTGTTGTATTCTTGGCGACACTGAAGAAAGCCAGCATGGATTTACGATGCATACACTGTGCTTAAATAGAAAGCATCTAGGCCATCTTTACAAGGAGCAGAAACAATTCACTTTAAACATGGCAAGGAGTGGGAGGAAGGATTAGCCCTGAATATAAATTATTAATGAACAACTAAAATATAATCTTTAGGTCCCTCTTAGGCCTGTCAGTGACATAAATCTCTTTATTTTTTATAGCATACTGCCCAAGTGTGTCATATAGCTCACTTATTTATGCACTCATTATTTTTAAGAATGTAGCATAAAACACAATTGCTACAACAGGGATATTATGAGAAGTGTGGCAATGGATTCAGACTGTCCCTTACATCCAACCTGTAAACACCCAATGCAGTATTGTCGGTACTCTGAGAAAGACAAGTCTGTGTGAGATGGCACATTGCATACCTGGATAATTACTATTCCTGCTATTTACCATTGATCACTACTAATGGGTTTTTGTTGCTCCAAGGAGAAAAGCCTGTAAAGACTTTTCTAAAAATAAAAACTGCAAGATTTAATAGTTAGCAACCTGGGGCTCTCAAACAATTTTAAAATAACATGTACCAATTGAACAGATATGATAACAAATTAAAAGTTGGTACACAAGTAGATAGAATTCAGAAAATAGTTCAGTGTGTGGGTAAAAAACTCAATTGGTTCGTTGTCTTTAATTTCTTCAAGTGATGATGAATATTTTAAAGTAATAATTATGACATTACAGTATGAATTTATAATATATAAAGAATCAAGCTGTAGGATTAAGGGATAAATTCAACTATTGTTTTCTGTATTTTTTAATGTAGTTTTGAGAATTTTACATGAGTACTGTATTCATATTATTTCCACCATTGCTCTTCATAAACCAACTATCCTCCCATGTTCTCCCACCTCCTTCACAAATTCATAATCTCTTCTTTATTGGTCACACACACACACATAAACTCAAACACACATGCACACATCATCTGCTGAGTCCATTCAGTACAATTTACTGCATATGTCTTTACAAAGGACCACTATGATTATAAAACTTATCAGAAAGCTCCTCGCAAGAGAACAAATTCTCCCTTTCTCAGCAGCCATAACCTGAAGCTATAGTTACAGCCTGAAGAGACTGTAGCTCTTCACCAAGGTTGGGGCCTCATGAAATTTCTCCAATCATGCTATGATGTCAACTTGTGTCATTGTGCAAGTCTTGTTTACACAACCATATTGTTGAAATGTTGTGGGTGCAGTTCTTCTAACAGATCTAGAAGACACTACCTCACCACAGAAGTCTTGGTCCTCTGGCTCCTACAGTCTTCTACCCATCCCCTTTCAGTAGGGCATATGCGTAGGGATTGTAATGTATCTGTTGTTGGACACCTTACACAGTCATTCTCTATCCTTTGACTAGTTGTGGATTTCTAAGTTAGTGGACAGTCCTACTGGTCATGCTTTTCTATGAATTTTTTAATCAGGTTATCTAGTTTTTCAATTACATCTTTTACATCTTCAGTTCAACCTGAGTTCTCTTCAATATTTCTCTCTCTTGACTCAATTCAAATTTCAAATCCTGAATTGTCTTCCTCATTTCATTCTTACACATAGTTGCATTTTCTTGACCATCACATGGGCATTTATTCCAACCCTCTTCAATTATCAGGGAGTTACTACTTGTGTTCTTTAAACACTTTCAATTCTTTGATCTGTTTTATGGTTTTTCCTTTTAATTCTGAGCCCTGTGGTTCATCTGGGTGTTTCTCATCAGAAAACATTTCTATAGGACTAGTGAGGTTTCTCAGGGAATGCTATGTCGGACATAAGGCCCTGGCATTTCATATTAATACATTTTTTGCAGTGTGATCTAGGCACATGAACTTATATCTTTGGTTGTGTTTGATGTAAGATTCTAGCCTTAGTGCAGATGCTTCCAGAATGGGACTTGACTGGGATTGTGGAGATGGTATGGGTTGGGACGAAGTTATGAGGAAAATCATTGGGTGTTAAAAAAAAAAAAACAGAGATAGACCTGGAAGCTTGGGGTAAGTGAAGTTAGATGAAATTGGGAAGACCTGAAGAGGAAAGGCTGGTGCAGAAGATGCACGTCATCAGCTAGCCTGGGAGTATGGAGACAGCAGACAGACAGGGGTATGGGGGATTCACCAGACTAGGATGTAAGTTATCATGTAGAGTTAGACCTGGGAGTGTGGAGATGGTGTTTGTAGGCATGGCTCTGGGAACTAACCAGGGAAAACCAGTCAATAGAGCAGATGGTAGGTGTTGTTTGAAGGAGTACACCAGGCAAAGTTGATTTGGAAGCCGAGCCCCAGAGCTAAGTCTAAGCATGTGGAGATCAGGTGTGAAGGCTTCGTTCTAGAGAACTCACCAGGCAAAGCTTCTTAAGAAGTTAATCTATGGAACTGTGCCTACAAAGGTGGAGGTGATACTGGCAAAAGGAGTTGTGGAAGCTAATCAGGGGAAGCAGGTGAATGAGCTGCATGTTCAGACGTAGGCCTGAGAGTATGAAGATAAAACATTTATAAGGCTTCCTGTTCCCACATAATGTACTACAACATTAATTCTAATAATACTATCTTATTTTTACAAAAACAGTAAAATATTTTAAAGGTATAATAAAAACTTAGGTGGATATTAAAAGGAGTAATGAAATATGTTTATATATTTTTAAAAAATGGAATAAAAGGGACTGGAGTGATCACTTAGTCATAAAGGACCTGCCTTGCAAGTGTGAGGAGCCGAGTTTGAAACAGCTGGGCATAGTAGGATTGTGGTTGTAAACCAGGCACTGTGCAGGAGAAGCAGGAGATCCTAGCCAGTCTCACCTACTGGATAAAGTCCTTAGTAGTAAGTAGCCCTGTCTCAAAAACAAGGTGGACAGCAACTGAACAATGATAGTTGAGGTTGTTCTGTGGCTTCAACATGCCTTTGCACAATGGAAACATATATGTGCATCTAAACATATGCATTTACATACACAGACATGAACAAATGTGCATCCATACATATAAACACTAAAAAATTTTAATTGAAAGAGAAAGTAAGAAAAAGCTCAAGCAAATGAAGCCAGAAAGATCCTATAACAAAACTATAGACTAAGATGTGTCATATCAATAATTAGAGAGATTTAATCTACCCAAAAGTAAAGTAAAGTAATTCTTTGTCAGAATGGATAAACAAGGAAAAGGCTACACAGCTGGTACAGAACCACAGATACAGTGAAGATAAATGGTCAAAATCATGGACAATCCAAAAAAGAAATCCAGAATAGTTCTAGAAATGTTAGTCAGTGTAGTGTTCTAAAAAGAAATAATAGCAAAACTAATAAATGAGATAATTCAACACAAATATCTAATTCTCTTAAAAAGTGATATACCTGGAAACTACAACTTCATAATTTATATTCAATTAGAAAATAAAATGTAGCAAAACAAAAGAGGGGAATATATAAATCCAATACAACAGTAATACTCAGACATATAAACTCTTATATTTGCCAACAGATTTCAAAATAGTAACAAATATAAATAACAGTAGGGACCCTACAGAAGACTGGAGACAGTTGATATGGTGGATTGTCACTGCAGAATAAATGCGCTCTCCAGTAAACATGCTTTAGGGCTCCGCCAGCTTGTCTCGGCAGTGTGCAAAATACAAGAAAAGTCAAAATTTAGAAAAGTTGGATATTTCTTTGACAAAAATGAAATTAAACAAAGTCATAATGCATATCAGATCAGCATTTTAATCAAGTAATATGCTATAAAACTCTGGTAACAAAAACAAACAATAGAAAATTTTCAAAGTAAAAATTCACAATATAAATATCATAATTGGTAGATAGCAGCTGAGGTAAAAGAAATCTAGTAACATTATATATTTATTTTGAAAAAGAAGGTAGATATGAAGCCAATAACCTAAGTATCTATCCTAGTGACTCTCAAGGACTGAATTATAAGGAAGGATGTCAAACAAAGAGCATTTGTCAGTGAAATTTATAGCTAATAGAGAAAGTTGTCTATGCCAGACAGAATGGCATGCTAATCTCTCAAATCTACCCAAGGATACTTCACAAAGCAAAGAGGCTTTTGAGTCATATGATGACTATGGAATTTAGAGCATGAGGATTGTTCTCAGTTACCTAGGTGGGTTCAGTTAAACTAGGCAAGTCTTTATAGAAGACATTTTTTTCTAACTGGAGTCAGAGAAATGTGGCAGAGTGAAGTGAAAGATTAGAAAACTGAGAAGGAGCCAGGTGGCAGTGGCACATGCCTTTAATCCCACCTTGCAGGCAGAAGCAGGCGCATCTCTGTGAGTACAAGACCAGCCTAGTCTACAAAGTGACCAGTTCCAGGACAGTCAGAGCTACACAGAGCTGTCTCTAAAAAACAGAAAAAAAAAAAAAAACAAAATGAAAAAAGAAATCTGGGAAGGACTGCAGGCACCTTGGTGAACAGACAAGGACAGGCAATATGACCAGGAAGGGAGTGCTCATTGGAAACAAGAGGCCTAATGCACAGCCTTAGGCCTGAGAAAACAGGACCAGAGCTGAAATAAGGGTTCAAAGTCATCTCAGCCTGAATGAGCTCAGAGGAGGCTTCTTCCCTAGCACCTCCAGGATGGAGGGAGAGTGGAAGAGAGAGAGAGAGAGAGAGAGAGAGAGAGAGAGAGAGAGAGAGAGAGATTAAGCCGGTACCCATAAACTGAATTTGTTAAAATCCCTCCTGAAAGGAAACTTCAAGTCAACATCATTTTTGAAAGACAGTGCATGGATGGACTGCTGATCGATTTCATTTCATTTCATTAACGGGTTTGCATCTTAGCTGAATCTGCAAATAGAATACAGTAACCTGTTAGACATTGAAATTCCCCTGATGGAACCATGGCTTATATATTTGCATATAAATGAAATTAGTTTACTTCTCTAATTAATATTAAAATTTTAGAAACACAACCCTCAAATCTGAAATTTCAAAGCCTATTCAGATTTTGTAAATGTTCCTCCCAGGGTAAATACATTTCTGTCTGAGGCTGAGGTTCCTGTTGACATTAGCATGTAGCATCCATAGAGATCCAGGCAGACAGGTTATCAAGTATGATCTCATGTGCTAATCTGTGAAATATAAATTATGTTTTAAGATATAAATTAGTTCAGCTTGCCAGACATTTCTCTGAGACATTTTACAACCCTCTGCTAATGAAGCATGGTTCATAATAATGAGGCACATACTGTTATTTATTTTAGCATAAGACACAGCATTTTATATTTTGGTTAATATGGCTGATTAGTTAAGATAAACGGTGGTGTGAAATGAGATTTGCCCTGATCTGTAAGATTTCACTTAGTGTAGCTTGCGTTTAACACACAGGAAAGGGTAGGAAATAGCTACACATGAAGTTGTGAATTGAGCAAAACCATCTCTTTAAGATCTGTTTCAGTCCACAAAGAGTTAAAAATCTTACCTAAGACCCTAATATCCATTCCAAGGACCAGAGCCAAGATTAAATGATGATTATGGCTAGGATGACTTGAAGTTCATACATCTGCCATGATTCATTAAGATCAAACTCTATTTTTCCCCCCTAAAACCTCTTACTCTGAAACGTACTGTATAGCCTTGAAACTTCCCAATGAGTGAATTCAGAATGAACAAATACAAAAACTAAATGGGGTCGTGGTTAGGGAAGCGTGGCAGATGGAGCAGTAGGGCATGGCTCTGGGAAACGCAGAGGCTGAGATGGCCCAGAGCAAAACCTTTGGCTGCACAGGGAAGACAAGGGAAAGAAAGAAACAGATTCTGGAGCAATGTTTTCTCTGAACATCAAGAGGTAAATAGTGAGATGCCAGCCAGCTGCTGTCTTGGGGAACACTATCACAGCATGAGAGTCACAGGATCCACTCAAACGTGGATCCTCCAAGAGCTCAAAGTAGAGGATCCCCCCGCTGCAGAAAACTACTAGAGGAAGATGAGGCAGAAATAACCGGGCAATAAAAAAAGAGAGCTGGCTGGCCAGATTGGTTCTAATGAACTCAAAGGCATGGTTTTGTATGTGACAGTTAAAGCACAATCCCTTTAACCATCCTTCTGTAGTAATTCTTCCTGGGCTGGAGGATAAATATGAGCTCAGGCCTGTACCATAAACAAGGTTCAGTTCTATAAATCTCGACATACTAGAAAGCAATTCTAAACACTTCCCGAGTATGAAGTTCGTCCTTCTCATAATGGTATTGCCCCATTTCCTAAAAGTAAGGAACCCTCAGGAGTGAACTATCAATACATTTTGGAGCTATGTTGTGCTTCATAAATATTCTCCACAAGAAAAATAAAAGATGCGAGTAGAATGAGAAAGTGTGTACATTCCTAATCCTGTGCCTCTAATGCTTCATTGGCCAAGAGGAAAGCAATCTCCCTAGTGGACATCCATCCTTTGTAGACCTATAGAGGCTGTAAGGGTCACCAGACCAAAACCACGTTTATCACAGCTCACAGCAGTGCCCCCTCCACCCTCCTTCATGGGTCTCCTCAATGCATAATGCATCTCGCTTTCAATGAACAGTGTTCAACTTGGTAGAACTTTGGGGAAGATGTGTAAAACCATAATTCATCCGAGAATCCTACGGAAAGAAGTCTTTACTCTGCCAGTAGGAATTCGTATTTGGAACGGTTCAGTTGCGGTATCTGCCCTCTGTCTTTTCAATATAGGTGGTTTCCTCCTATGATTGAAAGGATCATTCTCCAGTGTAAGCCATGAGGTTTTTTTTTAATATATTATAAAATTTTGGGAGTTCTTTCAGTAATAGCTCTTGCTCAGCAAAGATACCAGCTCCAGGTTTCCTTTTTGTTTTGTTTTAGTTGGTTGGTTGGTTGGTTGCTTTGCTTTTGTTTGGCTTTACTATTTGTTTGTTTGTTTGTTTGTTCGAGACAGAGTTTCTCTGTGTTAATAGCATTGGCTGAAACTTACTTTATAGACCAGGCTGGCCTCAAACTCACAGACAATCATGTGCCTCTGCCTCTGCCTCTGCTTCCCAAATGCTGGGATTAAAGCCTTGCTCTACCACTGCCGTGCTTGTGTGTTTTGCTCTGTTTTTCTCAGCAAATTACTTACATACTCAGGTGCTTAGTTTTCCTCAGCTGAAAAGCAGTAGCATTGAACTGGCATTTCTCCAGGTAGGGCTTTATGGATTCTGGCCAATCCTGTGTAGTGAATAACATTGTCTGAATTTTATAAAGGATTTATCATTTACAGAAGGCCAGTTACAGAGGATGAAAGGTAATTCTCAGGCGGAGGTGCATACTCCAGACCCCCCACTGATAGAATTGGGATTCTTATACATGTGAGTTCATCTTCAATCCTCGACCTGAGGTCTGAAGCAAGGATGTGACTTAAGTTTCATCAGCAGCAAGGAAGGTAGACTGTAAGTTAGCAAACTGCAAAAGGCTGTTTAGAAAGAGTGCTGCCAAAATTCAAGTGCCGTGTGTAATTTAGCAATGGATGGCCACATTATTTTCTACCTTTTTTCTGAAGGAAAAGATCTATAATTTTTTTTCTTTTGAAATTGTATGGAGAGGATTTCCTAAAAATCATGGGCAGCTCAATGTGCAGGCACTGCCGTCATCGGTGTCTTAGTTAATGTATGGTTTGTTTTGCAAAGAGTTTTGAACATTTAAAAGGAATGCTCGTGAATTTCTAAATGCTATGTTTGCTGTAGCAAGAAGCTCAGAGTAATCATTACTTCCAGCTGCGATTTCCATCTTCCCACTACTGCTCCCCGTGTGTACTTGTTTTAAAGTTGACAGACATTCTACATTTTTAGCCTTGCTGACAATAATTATGCATTTGGTGAGCAGCAACCGTTCTGCTTAGGTGCATTTAGTTCCAGCTCAGCCCCAATTATGTGATCATAAAGCACTTCAAGAGGTAGCACAAAGTCAAGCGTTACAACAATAAAAAGTAACATTTAAATGAACAGGAGCAAAGTTATTTTGAGTAAAGTAGAAGACGAAGCATGTCTTTTCACAGAGGTTCGTGTTAATATAATAAATTGCCTTGGAGCAAATAATTCAAAACCAATTTATGAAATTGCCATTAGAAAGTACACACACACACACACACACACACACACACACATATATATATATAGAAGAACCTATGTTAGAGATTAAAATCTTTGGAAAATTAAAATGTTTTGGCGATACTGTCTCCAGCTGGCAATTGTCCCCAATAAGGCAACCTGGTAACTCCAAGGAAGATTTTTTTATTCAGGCCCTCCAAATGTGAATTACCCCACTATGAGACAATCAATGTATTTTTTATACAATTTTTATTTAAAAATCCAACACAATTAAATTTGTGTCTAAGTTGTATTATACTTAAAGTATAAATAAAGCCAATGACAGTAGATTGGTACACTATGCTTTTATAGATGAATGAGTAAAGAAAATGAGGTGTGGTTGTATCCATTGGGTCTGGGCTCCATAACTCTGCATTTTTGCTGGTTTCAGTTTTTTGTAATTCCCCCCTCCCTTTTTAGAAAAGATAAGTTTCCTTGATGAGGGGTGAAGATTACACTTCTGTGTGGGTAAAAAACAAATACTCAAATTCTAGTTAGAGATTATACTGGTTTAGTAAACTGGAGTTTGTAGGTTCTCCTTCTAGATTCATGACTTCACTAACACTAAATATAGTTGAGATTCCACTAGAAGGCATGATTTCCCTATTGTGGAGTGGGTCTTAAGTCTAATTTGAGAGATTTTGGTTACCACCAAGTTATGGAAGCCGCTATTGCGCCCATAGGTGTTATGGGAAGTCCTTCTATATATATGTTGCTTTTATTGGTTAATGCATAAAGAAGCTGCTTTCGGCCAATGCCTTAACAGAGTAAAGCCAGGCTGTAAGAGATATACAGAAATAGTAGGTGGAGTCAGGGAGAAGCTGTGTAGCCGCCAGGGACAGAAGCCTCCAACGGAGCCTGCCAAAACTCTGCCAGTGGGCCACGACCTCGTGGTGATGCACAGTTAGTTAGTTATATAGAGATGGGTTAGTTTAGGTATAAGAACAATCTAGAAATATGTTTAAGCTATTGACCAAACAGTATTGCAATATAGTTTCTGTGTGTTTATCGTGTGACCAGGAGGGACAGAAGCTGCCCCCTACACATAGGGTTAGCATGCCATGCTAGTCTTTGTTGTGTTCTGGGCAGGACTGGCCATTGCTTATTTCCTATGAAAGATTGAAAGGCACCCTCTGGTACTGTGGCAGCCAGTCCTCAGGGATGAGACATTCAGCTCAGCTCCAGCTCAAGGCCCTCTGTATCCTGCCTCTGAAGAGAACCAGAGGCTCAGGGAATTTGCTATGTGTCTCCTAGTAATGTCAGAGGTACAACTGTCTAAACATGAGCTAAACAAGGACAACAACAATAGACAAATTAAAGCGGGTGGGAGAAAACCCGGAAGGCCTCCACCCTAGACAGAGGACTAAAAACAACGAAAGAACACTGAGCGTGAGAAAGACATTCTCCAGGGAAGCACACAGCAATTACTTGCCCAATTCCAAAAGGCCAACCATGAAAACATTCAAAGAGTAGCATTAGACAGACTGGGCAGTTTGTATCTAAGAAGCCATATGTTTATACATATGTTATACACATATGTTTATACATGTTATACACATGTGCATGAAACAAGAATTAATGAAAAATAGGCCATGAATTTGAAAAAGCACAAAGAGGGCTATAATGGGGGGGGTTGAAGGGAGCATATAAAGGGGGGAATTATTTAATTACATTATAATTGCTAATAAAGAAAAAAGAGAATGAGTTTTATAGGCACAGTGAAATTTTATTCCACTATTATAAAAATTATAGCAGCCGCAGGAAAATAGGAGGAGTTAGAGATTATGAGTAATGATCCAGACTTAGAAAAACAAACATCATAGGTTTTCTCTCATATGGAAGCTAGATTAAAGTTTCTATATAAGGGTTAGAGAGCTCTCACCTGTAAAGAGCACTTGTTGCTCTTGTCGAGGCCCAGATTCAGTTTCCACATGGGGGTTCTCAACCATCCAAAACTTCAGTTTGAGAAACTTTATACCATCTTTTGAACACTGTAAGCACCAAACATGCTCATGGTACACACACACATGTGCAGTCACACACATACAATAAAATAAATCAGTCTAAAACCTTTTAATTTTATATGTAAATATGTATGACGTTTATGCAGGACATGAAAATAAAAGGGGGACTGTGGGAAGGAAGTATAATTATTTACTGGAGGGAAGGGAACCAGTAGATGGGGAAGAGGTAACAGGAAAGAGTAGTTAGAACAGCAAATAAGAACAAACCATACAGAATCAAGCTTTCATGCACTTGCTCCATACTCCCAGGTCATACAATGAGACACAGACAAATATTATCAAATTCAGAAAAAAGTAAACAACTCTGTGTGCCCAAACTGACTACAGTGAAATAAAGCTTAAAGTCAATAGCAAACTAATCTCTAGTAATTACACAGTCTCCTGGGGATTAAACAGCACTGCATTACTTACTTTTAGGTTGATGTAATGAAACACTATGACCAATGCAAATTATAAAAAGGAAACATTTAATTTTGCTTAGTTTCAGAAGGTTAAAGTCTATGATGGGGGAGTGAAGATATAGTGGTGGGAACAGCTGAGAGCTTGCATCTTGATCTCAAGAAGGTGAGAGAGAAAGCACCCTGGGAAAAGATAGTACTTTTGAAACCTCGAAGTCTGTTCCCACCTTCTTCAACAAGGCCGTGCCTTCTAATCTTTCCAAAATAGTGCCAACAATGGGATACTATGCATTTAAGCATGAGCCTAAGGGAGTCATTATCATCCACACCACCACATCCCAGTCCCTGGCCTCTATTGGTTCCTGGCAATGTCAAAATGTAAAATGAATTTAACCTAACTTCAAAAATCACCACACCCTTTCAGTCTCAACTATTTTTAAAAACTCAAAGTTCAAAATCTCTTCTGAGACTCAAAACAATCTCTAAATTGAAAGCCCTTGCAAAATCAAAAGTCAAATTACACACATCCAACATACAATTGCACAGAATCAGGGGATATTGAGAAAATATTGGACCAAAACAAGACCAAACCCAGAAGGGAAGACTCCAAATTCTGTAGCTCCCTGTCTGATGTCAGAAGGCTTAGATGGCTCTGACCCTCTGGATTTGCTGCCTCCAACATACTTCTTGCTCTTGGGCTGGTTCTGCTTCTTGCCCAGCTCTCCTTGGTATATGTCTCATGACTCTGTAATCGCCAACGTCTCGGGGGCTCCAAAGCAATTCAGTCTTTACTTTCACAACTTTATGCAATAGCCTTTCAGCGCCTTCATACAGGTACCACCCCGCCACACACCTGGCTTTATGGAAGAAGATTCCATGACCCCTTTCTTCATGAATACTTCACGACTCTAAAGCCAGAAACATGTGGACAACACTGCCAAGTTTCTCTACCAATGTAAGGTGATACACGTTTATAGCAGCTTTGATTTGTTTTTGTTTGTTTTCTTTCTAGTAGCAGAAAATTCCATAGGGAATTGATAATAAAGCTGCACCCATGAAATCTCAATTAAGACCTACACAATAACAAGACCACTTTATGTGCTTACATTAGCGAGGAAAATCTCATAAGGCCCCCTCGTAGATGAAGACTACAGGCAATTTTTGGATACTATGGACACTGGTGGACTTCTTGATGAATGATCCCCTGACTGATTATCTGAGCCCAAGTGGTCAGCTCTAAACACATATGCAAGAATAGTACTGAATAGACTCAGCAGGTTGAATTTGTATGTAAATGGTGTGTGTGTGTGTGTGTATGTGTTTGTGTGCGTGTCTGCAAAAGAATAATAATTAAAGAAGAGGTCATGAATTTGAAATTGAATGGGGGAACATGGGAGGAGCTGTAGGGGGAGGTAAGGATAGAGAAGATACAAATACAATTTTCTTGTATAAAATTCTCAAAATGTAAGTGTGGAGAGACAAAAGGGATGAAGGGGACAATAACACACCATTACAGGGAGCTCGCCAGAGATGATCACGCAGGCATAGTGTATCACCAACTGAAAGTATTTTTTCCAGCCGGTTGGGACTATACACAAATGTTCAGAGACCTAGGTGTGGCCTCAAGCATACAGAATATGGGGTTTGTAAGACCAGAGACCTCATCCAGACATCTCCCTGGGCAGTTGCAGGGCATGCTTCCCAGAATAAGCAGTTTGAAGTAGTTTTAACAGAAGCTAAGTTAAACTGTTAGCCAGACAAGGGAGTAGGGTTCCTCACAAACAGGCAGCTAAGATACAGGGTTAGTTGGAGGATATAAACGGCAATCCTGATGCATTTAGGCATGTTTGGTGTCCCACAGCACACAGACCATTCAGGTGGGGTCTTTGGCTTTGGGGAATACCTCTGCCAACTTTGTTCATACTATAAATAGCCCAATTACTTTATAAATTTGATTGTGCCATTTTCTATTATTTCTGCTATGTAATAATCTTTCCCATAGTTTGCCATAACTAGTTTTTTCTTTGTTGTTATTTTTCATTTGCATCTTCAACTGGACCTTGTTGACCATTCTCCTCATTTTAATCATCCCTACTGGATCTAGAACAAAGTTGATTGTACTGAAAGCATTTTATATAGCATGTAATAAATCTCCTGAGGCCAAAGAATATTAATTTGGGATAATATTAGGCTTTTATTACAAAACATTGCTTAAAAGGTATTTTTTGTCACAAAACTTTTAGATCTTTCAGCTTCATACTGTGAATCAAAAAAGAGAACAGTAAATTGCTAAATTTTCTAAATGGATTCACAGAAGAACTTCTGTCTTGCCATCTCTGACACCCACTTTTTTCCAATTGCATTCTATATGGCCCTGCAACTGTCTCAAAATTACATCCAGGCCCCACACAGGATGAGTTAGCTTTCCCATAAGCAAGTCCTTCCTCCATTCTCCTTGCGCTTCTACTTTGTTATAGAACAATGACTGTAGTGTCAGCAATTATGGACAGGATCAAACTGGAGTTTGTGTATGTGTGTGTGTGTGTGTGTGTGTGTGTATGCACATGCACAATTGCATTTGCCATACGTGCTATGTGTGGAAGCCAGAGGTGACCCAATTGTCTTTCTCTGTCACTTTCTATGTTGTTTTATCAGATAGTCTCTCACTAAACCACTTCCCACCATAGCAGCCTGATTGTCTGCCCAGAAAAGCCTCCTCCTTCTCCACACCCAGTGCTGAGGATACAGAAGTGTATGAACACTCCTGTCATTTTCATGTAGGCATTGGAGAGCCAAACCCAAGTCTTCATTAATGTACCACAACCATTTTACACAATGAACTATCTCCCAAAAAAAATTCACTTAAAATTTCACTTTTATCAGACATGATAAAAGGTTAATGTTTAAATTATTTAACTGCCTACAATTCTTTTACAGAAACTGAGGTATTAAATAATTTTACATGCAATTTGTAGTAGTTAGTACTTGTCATGTTATCTCTCTATCCTTTATTAAACAGTACCAATGGCTTCTGAAACAGTGTCATGGTTGAGTTAAGAAAGGATTATAATTTTATATTAGAATCACAAAAAGGCTGAGACCAACCTGTGCTTGCTGACAAGCGTAACTTCATCCTGAGACCAGGCTGTGCTTGCTGAAAGTGTACATTGATATTGAGATCAGGCTGTGCCCTGCTCTAAATTACCCCACATTATGTAGAAGACGACTGGCTTTTCAGACTGCCTTGCCCCTAGAGACTCCATTCTACAAATAGTGTTTGACTCCATTTTAAGGGTAGAGGATGACTGTACACCAGTGTGAACATGTGAATGGTGCCATCTGTTCTGAACTACCCCCCCTTGGCCCAGGCTGGTAAATGACCTATTCCCAGGAGTAGAGTGGGTACAGCCATATAAATTCATCCATGTAAATTGGCACCACAGAGACACATTGTCATATTAGGAAGGTCAAGCTCAAGAACGTATCAGACACATCAGACCAATGTGCCATCAGCATTTGTGACAAGCTGATACATCTTTAATCCTTCTAGTAATGAATGTGGTATGGTTCAGTCTACATTGTCAAACTCCTCTGGGACTGACAAGAGCTATTTCTGAAGACTGTCTAGAAAATCATCACAAATGTGTAGAAATATGGACATTTTGTAAATACTGTGTTGTCCTCTTTATTATAAAAATGACATCTATGTGCCTAATAGTCCTGAATCCTCAAATGACTTGCTCTCCATTTTCAGGAGCTGAATGTTTTACCATATTAGCCAAAAAGTTTATTTACTCTACTTTTAAACTGCCCTTCCTCTTTTTGAATAGTTAACAGATAATTTTTATTCATTTTCCTCAAAAAAGGACTAACATTTCAAAATTTCTATGTACTTACAAGCGATCAATTTTATACAGCACCCACATTTTAGAAAACCCATAAAATACCATTACAGTCAGTTAAGCAAAAATTATAACTAGTTACTTTAGATTTCATTATATGCTTAAATTTTTAAGATAGCATGAGCAGCTATTAGACTCAATCTATAGAAATGTTCACAGAATTACAACTGATTCCTGTGTTACTGTCTTAGCTTCAATGCCAGCCACTAGCTGTCCGAATTTTTACTTTATAGGAACAATGCATGATTTATTTTTGATGTCTTAATGTACTTGAGTGGTAATTGAGCTCTGACTTCATGCTGACTTTATTACGGAGATGTATTTCTTTCCTACTCTATCACTATTTGAGCTTTGTTTGATGAGATTTTTAAAGTCTATTTCTGTGGGCATTCTAATCAATTTGATAATTCTTAAAGTTACTTCCTACAGTTCATAGCTTCCGGGGCAAGTAGACGTCAATAAACCATTTGTTCAAGGGGCCAAGTAGCCAGTGGTAGCAGTTAACAGAGGATGAATGGGTGAGCACTGCAATGTCCCTGACTTTAAGACTCAGAGAAGTGAGACCAAGGCCAGGGAGACAGCGCACGGCTCAGTGGGCAGAACTAGTACTTGCACATCCACACAGAACCTTTCTTCATACATACTCTTTGCCCTGAAAAATCTTCTTTCAGATGCTTGGGCATTATCAGAATTAGTGGAGAAATTTTAATACAGATAAGTCTTCACAGAGATCCAGAGAAACCTCTAGGCTGTTCAAATAAACCAGGAGAACAAACTGCATCACTTGTGATGTAAGGTCTCTGTCACCATCGCGTTAATAAATCCAACCATTCTTCCTTGGCAGGATAAGTGGACTCCCTACACTCAGGAGCAAACTGTTTATCATCAAAGTTGATGCTGTAAGAGTATTCTGATAAAACGAAGGGAGAAAAACATATGGAGTGTGTATTTAAACCCAGCTGTTTGTGTTGTGGGTGGGGGAGAAGAGGAATTACCTAGGATTCAGAATACACAGTGATATAAGAAAGATTTGAGAGAAAAGAAAGAGGGAGAGTCTAGGTCTATGACCATTTCAGCCAAATATCCCCCCAAAATGCTAAGCAAAAAAAAAAGAAAATTCAAAACTGGAAAGATATGACATTCTGAAAGAATCTTAGTGTCAAAAATTAATTGAAGAATGTTTATCCATTAGTAGATCTCTGTTTTATTTACCCAAAATGAAATATGGATATAACATATGTCATTTCCAAAAGCTGCTGAATAAAATAGGCCCAAAAAATCTACTTAAGGCATTGAAAAGATGCTAAGTTCTTGTCTTATTTATTAGTCCCACAGTCTGACACGGCACAGCTCCAACTGGAAGGAGCTGAAAACCCGACACCAAGGTGCCAGACTGGAAGGCATGGTGATTTCTCTCTACCAAAGTCAGGCTGCTGCTGAGCCATGAAAAGTCTATCTGGGCACCTTATACTTTGATGAATGAGCAACCTGCATTCAATTTTTGGAAATTTCTATAAGAAAAGAAATTCAGATTTATTTACACAGCAGAGGAAAGGGTAATAGCTCTGTGTGTGAAATGTGGGATCACATGGAGACTAGAGGGAATTCTCTAATCCATTTCTTCAGAGAAGCTGGCAGTCCTTTCTTCAGAGAAAAACTTTGCAGGGCTTTTAAATATTTAATAAACACTGCTACTTTACAGCTCAAGGAAAACCTGTGGTTCTTTATTGCCGAATATTCAGAGCTTATCTCAACTTGTATGGAATTTTAAAAAATATTTATTATTTCTAAACTATAAGATTAGATTGAAAAAAAACAGTGACATAGGGCAACACAGTAATTCTTTTCAAAATTAAAAAAATAAAATATTAAAATTTTAGCACTACTGGTTTTCACAGATGAATAAAAATATTTTTTGTTACTGAGACTTAAATTCATTATCACTTAATTAATATGTATTGTGTGACCATAAAACATGACACATTGTAATTTAAAAATAGGGGAGTCAAATAGTCATGTGGCCTTTCTCATCAACAATGAATAATTTAGTGTAGACAGAACAATCAGACAGAAGATAAAGTGACAGCCTGTTAGGAGCCATGGCACTCTATGAAGATGAAGACAGCTCATTAGAGTCAGGAGATGGTAGAAATGTTAGAGAATAGAGAAAACCGTGAATGGGCTCTCTTGATGATTGAACTGCACATTTAAACCACTTATGTTATTAACCTCATTAAGTCCTCACTCTAATAATCTATATCACCTAGAAAAATGAAACAAGCTATTTAATTTTGATTGTTTATATATACACTACATATCGAATTGTTTATAATGTAATTTCTACCTATGTTTAAAAAGATTATTCAAATATCTTATGGCAAATAGAAAATATAAAATTCCTAAGCTGTAATACATTTTCAAAATAAAATTCGTAGTTTCATAGGTTCAGCAATGGTGGTGGTTACAGACTCCATGGTTTTTGTCATTCTATTAAGCAATTATATCAATTATGCCACTGTAAATTCACTAAGATCACTGTGATTCAAAACTCTGATTGTTGAAACGGAGGTATACCATGTTATCCAAGATACCTCTGACTTTAAGACGCACTAATATATTATGGACTGCTCAAATGAAAAGTGGTATGAACAAGAAGACAAAATGGGAAACTTGTGTGCAGATGACACACCACACGTTAACAATTATGGTAGCTATTACCTCATGTACAGAACATAAGAAGACTTTATGTAGAAACTGAATTACTAAGACACTGAAAGTACTGCCCAGAAATATTATCCAAGGGATGGGGATACAGCTCAGTTGGGAGAATGCTTGCCTGGAATACTCAGAGCCCTGAGTTTCAGCCACAGTACTGTCTCAACCACACATGGTGGTACACTTCTGCAGTTCCAGCATTCAGGAGCTTCACAGTCATCCTCAGCTACATAGAGAGTTATGGCTAGCCCGAGCCACGTGAAACTTTGTCTCAAAAATGAAAGGACAGGCTGTCTATCTAAATTATTTACTGTCTACCACATCCAACAGATATTTTTGTTCCTTATTTTGCTTGGACATAGAAATTAAGATTCTAATTTAGACCATAATTAACAATATCAAAAACAAATAAAGCTGTTCTAGAGATATAAACTACTGGAATTATAAAGTATTAAGTGGATTTTTTCTCAGTGTTTCACAACTGCAATTTCACATAGATGAATAGCCAAAATATAATGATTTAGAGCTCTTAAGAGACAGAAGCATTTGTCAAGTTCATGGGAGCAAAGACACAAGCATCTTATGATGTTGAGGTTACAAAAGATATCAAAAAGTTGTTTGTTGAGGAGGAAGTGGCATTTAACTTGAACACAGAACATTAAGAGATTATTATAAAACAGCGTAGAAGCCATTCCAGGATAGAGCGAGTACATATGCAAAGGCTCAAAGACAGGAAAGTGTTTCTGGTGTGTCAGTCTTTCCTAATGTCTGAAGTGACCCGAGGATTCTGTGTAAAAAGAAAATTGATCAAATATGGGACTCAATCTGTTTAACCAAATCTTCTTTAAGAAATAGAACAAAGAGATAACTTAACAAGTGCATGGGCTGCTCTTCCAGAGGACCTGGGCTCAATTAACACCTCCATGGATGCTCACACCCATCTATAACTCCAATCCCAGGAGATCTACTCTGTCCTTCACAAGCATTTCACACACCTAGAGAACAAGCATACATGAATGCAAAATGGCCATACACATAAAATTTTAAAAAGGAAAGAAATGGGGAACACCAAAGTTTACTTAAAAGACCAATGATATTACAAACTCTTCATGTTGACATATAATGATATAGAAGAAATATTTGAGGGAAGGAAATCAAGATCTAGGAGAAAATAGTCAGGGGCTTCTGGAAAATGTCTGTCGAAGTCAAAGAAGTTTATATAACCTGGAAAGATTCATGAATAGAAAATGGAAACTCATATTGTGTTATGCAGCAATCTCTTATTTACTCTCATAAACCTTTCGACATGCAATTCCACTAAATGATTTGTAACATTTGGTAAGACACCAACCATTTTAGTGTAGCTGAATATCAAATCATGGTCTGCTTGACACCATCATCCTGCCCTTTTCATCACTAGAAGTGAACTGTGCTGTTAATTCTGCTACAGAGCCATCCCTGTCCCTTTCTGCTCAGATTTCTCACTTCCAGAGTACAGAATAACAAAAAGCCAAACATGGCAAATACCTCAAGAAAAGTATTTCTTGTTATTGTTTATTCAGTTTAACAAATAAAATGTCTACAAAACAAAAATAATTAAACTACAATTAATCAGTCAAATTGCAAAAAATGAATCCTTAGGAAATTGATTGTGGTCAAGTAAAGACTGAAAACTAATTAGTCAGGTAGGGGCTATGCTAAGGACTTTCAAATAGCCCCCAAAATTTTATGAGTGGGTGAAGGCCAGAGAAAGGAAAATTCTAAAAAGAAAATATTGTAAATTTCAGATGATAATCAATCTAAATGCCAGACTAATGGATAATCTTTGAGTAATGTTTAGCACTGAGAAGAGAAAAGAAAATATACACTAGAATCATCTAAGAAGCCACAAATCAAACCAGCTGCAGTGGTGGTGAGCTGCAACAGAATTTGGAGTTAGGAATAATGGGTAGAAATCAGAGGTAGCCTTTGGCTTCTTAAAAAAAAATCATTTTACATTGTCTAGAGTTATCAATCCATGAAATTAATTCATTCTTGAGTTTCTGGTACCTAAATTCTGGATATATTCAAGAATCATTTATTTAAAAGTTATTAATCAAGTGACTGAAATTTGCTGAGTTTTATGTGGGTGTTTATGAATATCTGTGAAGAAAACAATGAATCAGAAGTGATCTGCATTGAATTCTGTTCCTTTTTTAAACAGACTTATATCCCCACTGTGTTCTAGGAACTGTGAAAGTCTTCAATATAACAACTTTACAAATAGAAGAACTGAGGCAAAAAGAGCAACACCCTGTCTTATGGTTTCTATTGTTATGAAGGAACATCATGATCCCAGAAGCTCTCATAAAGGATGACATTTAATTGGCTTACAGTTTCAGAGGTTTAGTCCATTATCATCATGGTGAGACATGGCAACATGCAGGATGACATGATACTGGAGAAGGAGCTATGTCATAACTCACAGGAACAAGAAATAAATTGAACTAAGTATAGCTACAGCATACCTCAGAGCCTGCCCTAAAAGTAGCACACTTCCTCCAGCAAGGCCTCACCTATTTTAACAAGGCCACATCTCATAATATTGCCACTCCCCATGAGTTTATGAGGACCAATTACATTCAAACTATGACATTCCACTCCCAGGCTCCCATCAGCTTGTGGCCATATCATAATGCAAAGTGCATTTAGACCAGTTTCAAAAGTCCCCATAGTCTATCTTATTTCAAACTTATTTAAAAATCTAAAGTTCAAAGTCTCTTTTGAGATTCATGTAATCTCTTAACTGTAATCTTCTGCAAAAACTGAATCAAAAAGCAGATCACATACTTCCAACATATAAAGGCACAGGGTATACATTACCATTCCAAAACATGGGGAAGGGAGTATAGTGAGAAAATCCTGGACCAAAGCAAGACTGAAAATCAGCTGACCAAACTCTGCATCTCCATGTCTGATGTCAAAATACTTTTCAGATCTCTAACTCCTTTCAGCTTGGTTAATTCAACATACTTCTTTCTCATAGGCTGGTTCCACTCCATGTTAGCAGATTTCCTAGGCAGATGTCTCAGAGATCTGGTATCTCCAAAATCGTGGGGTCCGCAAAGTAATCCAGGCTTCAATAGCACAGCTTCACACAACGGCCTCTCTAGGCCTCCATTCAAGGACACCACTGACACATGGCTAGCTCAACAGCTTTCCTTAGTCTCAGAGGAAAATTCCATAAATCCTGTGATAGTTTGAATGTAAACTAGTTGGAGCATGGAAGACAGTGGTGCTGAATGTGATTTGATAAACTGTAGGGGGATCTGACTGAAGATGTTACAGAGGAGAAGAATTTTAGTATGTTGCCTAGAGACCATTTTTGTGATATTTTTCTGAAGAATGTGGTTACTATTTGCCCTTGTCCAAAGAGTATGCCTGAGGCTAAAGTGAAAGATTTTGATTAATTCCTTTGGCAGAGAAATCTCAAAACAGCCCAATATAGACTCTGTCATATGGTTATTACTGATAACTCTAGTAAAAATTTATAATGAAAAGGAGCAAGCTAAGAAAGGGAAATTACAAAATGTATAATTTGAGGAAAAAAGAAGCAATAGGAAGTGAATTGGAGCTAAATCCTGAGTTCAAGCAGGTAAACAGATTAAGAAATGGAATAAAATTAAAAAAAAAAAGTCGTGACCGCAGGGCAAGATCCCACCCAGCTAAGTTTCCAACTTGTGAAAAGAATTAAAGAAAAGCTTAGAGCAGGGTGTTGTGGCACAGGCCTTTAATCCCAGCACTCCAGAGGCAGAGACAGAAGATCTCTGAGTTTGAGACCAGCCTAGTCTAAAGCTCCAGTTTCTAAACAGCCAAGCAAGGAAACCAATGAAAATAGAAAGCTTGTGCAGATGTAATTGAACAAGGTGACGTTCTAGCCCCAGCAAGCAGCAGAACTTGACAGCTTTGACCACATGGTTCTGGCTTTAGAACCATATAGAAGGAAGAGGTTCTGGTACTTTGAATGTAATTGGACCCCATAAGCTCTTTGGAGTAGTACCATAAGAAGGTTTTCTTTTTGTTGGAGTATGGATGGCCTTGTGGGAGGAAGTATGTCACTGTGGGGCAAACTTTGAAGTCTCCTGTGCTCAAAATACACCCAGTGTCTTAGACCACTTCTTATTGTCTGTGAGTCAAGATGTTGGAATTTTAGCTCCTTGTTCAGCACTATGTCTGCCTGCATGCCACTATGTCTCATCATGATGATAATGGACTAATCCTCTGAGAATGTAAGCCATCCCAATTAATTTTATTTCCTACATGAGAGTTGCTATGGTCATGGTGTCTCTTCACAGCAATAGAAACCCTAACTAAAACACACCTCAAAGTACACAGGTCATGAGTTTCAACACTGGATGAATCCAGATGGTCCAGGGGAGGGTCTGTGCATGATCATTAGGACTGCTCCTTTTTCCTGCTTCACCACATCAGGCCAGTCTTCTTAACTGGCAAGTGCTTCCACAGCCTTGCTCCCAGACGAGAAGGGAATCCACAAGCAGGCAGGGAACCCTGAAGCCAGTGTTTTGCAGAATCAACAAGTTCCCATTGATGAAACATGACTAGGCTTTAGTACTACTTGCTTCCAATATGGCATATGTATCCAAAACCTATGCATGCACACTACAGCTCCAAAGCATTCCTGCTTCTGCTTCCCTTTATCTTCGCCGTAAGACATTCTGAGTGTGGATGGAAGGAAAGCTTGGGAACTCATTTCATTATTCAATATATATTTGAAAGAACCTATATGAAACTAAAAGTCAGTTAAGGGAAGAATACAAATGAAGTTAAAAGTGGAATTTTTAACCACTTGCATACCATACTATTTGATTACTTATAAGCATGTTTGTTTTTTTTTTTTAAAAACTTACAGGTTTTAATGAGTCAAAGTTTATTATGAAACACTATAAAGAATTTCCCTCATCATCCTCACACCTAGAACTGAAAGGAATAATGTGAAATTTGGGGGAAAAAATCATGAAATTGCTTCTCGCCCAAGTCATTAGAGAACATGCAGTTGGAATCTGAAAACACTCACCTGCCATTAAACTACCATATTTCACACATCAGATATTTGAGCCTGTGGTGGTTTGAAAAAATGGCCTCCATAGGCCCCTAGGGAGTGGCACTATTAAGAGGTATGGCCTTGTTGGAGGAAGTATGTAACTGGGGTGAACTTTGATGCCTCGGAAGCTCAAGCTAAGCCTGGTGGCTCAGTGTCTCTTCGTGCTGCCTGTGGATCCAGATGTAGAGCTCCTGGCTACCTCCTAAGCACCATGCCTGCCTGCATGCCACCTTACTTTTCATCATGATGGTAATGGACTACACCTCTGAAACTGTAATCCACCACCTCAATTAAATGTTTTCCTTCCAAAGTGTAAACATTGCAATGTTTTCTCCTCACAACAATAGAAACCCTAACTAAGACAGAGCTCTTCTAGAAGTTTCTGATGCTTGGCGTTAGGAAGCCATTGGAAGGCTAAGGCAGTATAGTTTTGATGATGGATGCTTGAGTCAAGGCTAGATCTTAACACCTCTCATTAACAGGTCAGTGTTCCTATTACTTTCTCACATTGTTTGTAGGGTTCACTGTGCATTGAACACATGTCTCCCTCTAAATGTTATATGTTGTACAGTAAAGGCCAGAAAGATGGGATGAAGTGGCTGGGCCATGAGGGCTGAGCCATTTTGATGGGAATCATGACCTTATAATAATGTTGAGAGTCCCCTCTGCCTATTATCCTCTTCCACCACATGAGAACAAAAATATCATGGTGTAGTCTTGAAGCAGAAAGCAAACTTCCACCACACACTGAATCTTCTCAGTCTTGCAGACTGTGAGAAAATATATTAAGTTGTTTGCAAATTACTCAATTTAAGGTACTTTATAAAAAGTGACTGTAGCTTAATTTTGAGAGTCATTTGGGTGCTATGGTAACTAGACATTGAATCCCAGGTAATATCTTTAATCTGAGCATGATTTTTTATATCTGTGATATGTGGATAATAATGCTAGCTATTCCATGCTTCTGAAGTAAGATACATAGAAAAAATAATGTCTAAATATTAGCCTTTAATAGAATTAGCACAATAGATGTTGTTGCTAGTTATTTTGTAAAATCATTAGCCATGAAATCACTGTTGGTTGCATCTAATTTCCTTCATCAAAATTATTATTCTCTATTTCTTAAAGGGAGCTGGTGACCTTCACAGGTGAGAAATGAGAAGATAATAGACTTTGAACTGAGGCAGATGTGATCATAGATACTAGCACTGCCAATTACTAACTCATAGACCTAGAGAAACTATCTAAATGCCTAAGGTTCATTGTTGAACAAAAGAGTGAAGATGTTAAATTTTGAGAATAAGAAAATATCTTGGAAAGACAAGAACATATATCCTCAGAGGAAACATTTAGACCTGTGAAACATTGCGGTAAAGGCGGTGGTGGTGGTGGTGTGTGTGTGTAAACTGAAAACCCAATTATACAGGCAACAGATAGGAATAAATGGTGAGGAAGGAGAACATGAAGATGCCTTTTGTGGTGGTGATGGGGAAAAAGCACTTTCTGATTTTATCTGGATATTTATGCAAAAGGTACCACTATTTACATGTTCAGAAGAAGGTGAGATACATAGAATAGAAAAACGGGTGATCAAGTGGGGAAATGTTTTATTTGATTTAGGGCAATAGTTCTCAAAATCTCCAGACCAGCAATAGTAGGTCACCTGGAAACCTGATTTAAAAATGCAAGCTACCATCTATTCCACGCTATGACTCCAAGATTCCAGTGGTGGGAGGGACTCAAGTGGGCCTGACTACATCATTCAGTGTCTTTAGAACATCATCTGGGTGATATTGTTAAGGGACACTGTAGAATTCCCCAATTAGAACAAGCTGCCTTATCCCTCTTCTTGTTTTTTATCACAAGGTAAATGTCTCCACACTTTTCCCACTTGAACTGAAAATATAGAAACAGAAAGAAAGCACAAAGCTTTGGTGACTGGGATAGACACATTTAAATGAATAACAAGCCTGGTTTCAACTAATTTATAGTAAAACAAAGATTAATTTTAGTCTCCGCTATTTTCCACACCATGTGTGAACTTCACAGGGTAGCGCTGGGACTCAGAACATCCCACTTCAAAATATGGCAGCAGCAGATTAGAACATGACACCCCAAAATATAATTCCTTGGCATATATTGAGTCAGCTATTTGAAGAAACTGCTGACAAAGGAATGACTCAGAGAAGATGTTCTTTGGTAACAGAAGTCCTTGCCCATTAAGGAGAGCTACACTAATAAGTCTATCAGAAAAGTACTGGTAAGAATGGTATTTCATAACTTGAATGTCTTTTTTTCTTTTCTTTTTTTTTTATTGAGCTCTACATTTTTTCTCTTCTCCCCTTTAAACATCTTTTTGCCCACATTACAGGACACTCTGTTTGTCATATAGTCCTCCCCTCTGTCTCCCATGACCTGCTTCACCACCAGGCTTCAGAAGCCCAAGACCCTACTCCTTTAAGTCAATGGTCATTAACTCCTCCCTGGGAACCAGAGAAGATAGCACACAGGAAAGGAATCTAGAGCTTGTAACGACCCAGAGAGACCTTTGCTTATTCTGAGGGTGTTGGCTTCTTATTTACCTTCCTCAGTGTTTATTTTCCCTTCATTTGCCTGAATCCCTGTCACCTCTCCTCAATGATGTTAAGCTTTTCAGGTCTACTGTGTTTGGGGGAGGGCTGTTATTCACTTTCATGTGATGAACTCACCATAAACCTGTGTTTTATTTTCCTTGTTAATCTATTAGTTTAGTTCATATATTCAATCAGTGAGTAGAGTAGAAAATTTTCTCTTCTCCACCATAGTAGGCATTTGTAGACCAAAAACATACCTGGAGAGATGGTTTAGTGGATAAGAGTACCAACTACTCTTCCAGAAGATTTGAGTTCAATTCCCAGAGCACACACGGCAGCTCATAACTATATGTAACCCCAGTTCCAGAGGATATGACACCCTCGTCTGGGATCCATGGGCACCAGATATACAAGTGATGCCCAGACATGCATGAAGGCAAAACTCTTATATGCATAAAATAAAACTTAAAAACTCAGAAAAATTAAAATGGAAGCGGGGATGAGATATTGTCAGCAAATGTTCCCTGTCACGGGCAGCCCCTGCCAGACTGCACTCACAACACTCACAAGGCCATTTGCTGGAGCTCAGCTGGTAACAGGCTCACAAGGAGAGATGCATAAAGGCTAAAAGCTGTGATTACTGCAAAAGTATAAAACTATAAAACTCACATAAAAAAAAGCAAACGAACAGACATGGAGTTCTCATGGGAAAAAGAGATACCACTGCAGGCACGGAGGTGAATTACCCTGCACCTCTTGCTTACCTCATTCTCTACCTGCTCACCTGATGCTGAATCTCTCTCGGTGAAATAAAGTCTTATTTTAATCACCTTAGCTCTAACATGCTGTTCTTTGGTTCATTCAGTTCAGTTATTGCCTGCCTGCATTGGTGAGCCTTCCTTCTTTTGTACTGAAACCCTTCAAGATGCGCTAGCCAAGAAATTAGTGTTCCTTACACTAAATATTTCAAATTGTGTTACATTTACTATTTATTTTATGACTGATCTGACTTGAGGCCTCTAAAATGATCAGGGAACACTTATCTTCTGATATTATAAAAACTGTCCTTTCTCATGTGATTTTCTAGTGATTAAAAATGCTCTTTATAAAGTTTTCCTAGCAGCTTCCAAACATTTCGGTGTAGATAACAGAACAGAATAAAGTGGCTTGATACAAAAAGTGGTTGAGATTATCCCAGAGGGGCACATGAAATTTAAAGCAAAGAAGAACCAAAGCAAGCAGAAAATATTAATGAAAATACTTATTAAAATAGGCAAGTGTGTGATTTCATGCCTGCAATCCTAGTACTCAGGAGGCTGGGGCCAGAAGATTAAGAGTCCAAGACAAGCATGGGCTATATGATCTGACCTCAAGTCAGTGTATGGTCTCTCTATGTACAATTGCAGGACCTGGATTTCTTTTACCTGTGAGGTAAATGAGGTAATGAATGTGAATGTGTAGTGACGGGAGAAGATAGGTTTGTTCTCAAAGTGGAAAGATGGTATCTCTGCAGAACCCTTTGTTTAACGAATGGCATATTGGCTTCTAGATCAAGACCAAGCCCTCCTTAGTGTGGAAGCCCTGACTTTCTCTAGATGGGAGCAGATGATGGACAGGTGAGATATTTCTACAGAAGGGACCAAGCAGCCAGGGTTGGGGCTGAGGCATATTTGAAGATGTTAAGAGGAAGAGAAATCAAACAGCTGGTGGAGGAGAGGCTGAGGCTGAGAGACTGATGGGAAGAACATCTGGCTGCCAGCAGTGCTGGAATAGAGAGGAGTCCAGCCGCTACTGTAAACTCACTGCCCCCTACCTGAATGGGAACCACAGAACCATAGCATTAAACAGAAATGGTTTATTTTTTAGGAAGTAGAATCATCAAACATCGGGGCTGCTCCCAGATCCCATCCATCCAAAGTCCCTGGTTGCTGCACATGTGAGAGTAGCATCTGTATTTTGAAAGAAGGTGGCGGGAGGGAGAGGCAGGTGGAAGACTGTGGTATATTAGCTTTGAAACTTCTTGCAGATCTTTGTTTTTCTCAAATGTGGTTTTGGTTGATGAGAGAAAGACGTTCCAAAACATATTTTCCACAGAAAGGAGCTTTGAATGCTCTGAGGATCCCCATGGCCTTGTTTTAAACATTCAGCCAGCTGCTTAAAGCAAGGACAAGATATATGTGGCTGAACACACAATCTGCCAACTACTGTAAATTTGCTTTGCTGAGTGAATTAACTTCTTTGGCTCAGTTGCCTAGCTTTAGAAAATAGAGATAATATCAAGATTAGTTTTGCAAATCACCAAGACCTGTGCACTTCACCGCAGTCATGCACCTCAGAGCAACTTCTCAGGAATTAACAGATTCTATATACGACAGTGGTTTCAAAAGACTACAACAAGGCTGAAAATTAATCCTGTCACCTAGTAACACTATAACGTAGCTGTGCTATGCTTAGCTTATATAGTTTTTTAAAGTATTGATATGGGCATATTACATGTCATTATGTATACTAATATGAAAATAAATTACTATGCTACTGCTTTATGCATTTACTATATTAATTTTATAAGTATTTTAGAGTATATCTCTTCTTATTTAAAAGGCATGGCCTTTGGCTATTACATGTATGTGTGGTATACACACACACAAACACACACACACCATAAATATGTATTTAAAATGTTTACAGAAAAAGTATTGCCTGTCACACTGTTAGGAGCCTTATAGAACCCCTGTTAGTTGGGTATTTTAATGGCATAAAGAGGCTATGGTACAATAACTGCTCAACACCATCTAGAACTGTGTAAGTGAACTCTTTGGATGTTTATGGAATAGTAAAATTGCCTGAAGGGGCATTTCTCAGAACGTATCCCTGTTGCTAAGCAATGTATGACCTTATCTCAGACACGGCAAATTGCTGAGACCTCAAACAGCTCAGACGTCATTTTCCTAACAAACTTCACCATCTTTCCATAACAATATTGCTGCCACCACCATTCACCAGTCACCCAAACCAGGAGATAAAAACCTACTGGATTTCCCCTTGTCATCCAGTTTAGGCTCTCAGCTCAGGGTTGTGTAAGATTTCTTAAGACCACTCCCATATTACTATGGATCCATCTTCATTTAGGTTCTCACTGTTTCTTAGCTGGGTTATTTAACTACAATTGATTCATAATTGAGCGCTCTGACTCCAGTCTTGCATTCTCCATTCCTCATGACCACGATGGAAAAAATTGTATCTTTTTTAATTTTTATTTTATTTTTTATTTTTCCATTCAAAAATTGACACTTCCTCCCCTTCTCCCATTCCCCTCCCGCTCCCCCACTAACCCTCCCTCCCCCTCCATCCTTAAGAGAGGGCAGGGTACCCTGCCCTGTGTGAAGTTCAAGGCCCTCCCCCCTCCATCCTGGCCTAGGAGGGTGTGCATCCAAGTAAACTAGGGTCCCAGAAAGCCAATACATGCAGAATAGACAGGTCCTAGTGCCATTATAGATGGCGTCTCAGTCTGTCACCATTGGCAGCCACATTTAGGGAGTCCGGTTTGATCACATGCTTGTTCAGTACCGGTCCAGCTGGATTTGTGAGCTCCCATTAGATCAGGCATACTGTCTAAGTGGGTGGACCAACTCCTCATGGTCCTGACTTCCTTGCTCATCTTCTCCCTCCTTCTGCTCTTCAACTAGACCTTGGGAGCTCAGTCCATTGCTCTGTTGTGGATATGGGTCTCTTTCTCTATCTCCATCTATCAGACAAAATTTCCCTCTGGATGGATCTGCTGGTACTGAATCAAAAATGTATCTTTTAAGTAGTTATGGATCAGAATATAATAGGGTACTTATATGAGCTAATACATAACATGAAGTCATTTCATTCTAATAACTATCTAAAAGAGAATTCCAAGAGAGACCTAAAAAAGTCAACTTTCCTCATGCTGTTGAAAAATTCTAACACATTTTCTGTCATGAACCACTGACAACACAGTGATTCTTTTTGGTTTAGTTTTTTTTTTTAAGCCCAGATCTATTGCTGGTTGTGCACAAAATTTTGTCTGTCTCACAGTTGTGTGCCAGAACACAGAAGATCCAAACAGCAGCAAAAGCACTTTCCATTTTGCAGAGGTGGTAAAATGTGGTCCGACTCTGTTCATTTTGAACCAAGCTGGCAGACACAGTGATCTCATAAACAAATGTGTGGCAATTCTATTATGCATGTCACTTGTGTCAGTAAACTAAGTTATGAACTCCTGAAAACTACCTGGCTCTGAATGGAAAGCTTAGTGTTGCCAGCCCTTATTCTAAAGCACTACGCGGAAGAAGGACAAAGGAGAAACTGAGGTCTGATTTGCCCTAATTTGTAATAAAGAAAATGTCTAAGAATAGAGAGTTCAGCAAGGAATGAGTCAATCCTGCATGGGCAAGTATTGCAAATAATGCAGACTTGTTCTCTAAAACAGAATCATGAATCTTTGGAGCCAGAAAGAGCATTAGAAATGCAACCCCCACATTTTTAGCTAGAAGAGCACACTAAAGTGCAGCAAGCCAGGCTAACTTTCCAAGGGGGACTCTACTAAGGATACGCAGATCTAAAGTCAGACCATAGTAGACCTGCTCTGTGTCTGTTCCATAAACAGTGTATACTGAAGTGGCAAGCCTTTGTCTAACTCATGATAGGTGGGACTTACCTATTTCTCACCTGTCAGCTAATCTGGAAAGAAGTTCTGGCACCCGACTGAAGGAGAAAGCCTCATCTCCTAGCACCAATAACAAGTACACAGCCCCAGATACACACCTTGTCTCTGACTCTTCCTCTATTTTTACTAAAATCTCTAAGATTCTGTTCTGGAGAAAATAGAGAAAGAAACAATGGATATGTCCACAGTTTTATCAAAACCAGGTTTGCATCCTTTTCCATAATTATAGATTTATACTATTTTCTCTTAATACTAGCAAATATCCAGTCACAGAACATAATTGGATCTTGAAAATTAAAGTTAAATCATCAACACATTAAAATATTCAAGGATGCTGCTTTCATCACTACTGTTAGAATAGTTCTAGAAGTCCTAGCCAAAGCACTTTGGCAAGAAAAAGAAATAAGAGGCTTCCAAATTGCAAAGGGAGAGAAAAATCCAACTGTTTATAGATGACATGATTTTATACTGAGAAAACACTAAAGATTATACCAAAATTGAATTCATCTGCAAATTCAGTGAAGATGCAAGATAAGGACTCCATATCAAAACTCAATAGAATTGTTTACAATAACAGAGAACTGTGTAAAATTAGAAATCAAGGAAACAATCCTATTATAATAACATCCAATAAATAAAGAATATGATTTAGGATATAGTTTAAGCAAGAAGGTTCATATAATGAAAACTATAAAAAATGATGGAAGACAGTAGTTGAAGCTGCAAAACAATCCCACACCAGTTAAAAATTATGGATAATAAAAAATGTTATTTATTTGAGGGGAAAAACTTACAGATCACTGTCCCAAACAACAGTCCTCTCATCGCAAATAGGAAACAGAGAGTCTAGCAGCCAGAACGGGAGCCAGAAGCAAGAGAGCAAGCACACAGTTCCTGCTGTTTTTAAACTATAAGAGACCGTGCCCCAGTGGGCTGGTATCTTAAAGGCTATTGGCTGAAGGAGCAGAAGGTGCTCCTCTTTTTGTTTAAATAAGAGAGTTCCAAACCCAATACAAAACTATATACACTAGGAACAGATATCAAGTATAATTAGAATTATATCCAGCATAAGCAATATTAAGTAAGGAACATACGCTAAATGTTTTAATAAACATTCTATCCTATGGAGTCTAAGTCTTGTATAGGAAATGGCTTGGCTAGATCCTAAGAGTACAGTAACTACAACTATCTAATCTTCAACCCCATCAAAGGCATGAGAAAGGAGATAATATTACTTGAGCAGGCAGGAAGTTTGATCAAGTAGCTTCCAAAGCGAGAAATATATGGAGACAATTAGCTACCTGAGCAATCACTCAAAGTCTCATTTTGCAACTTCAAAGCAACCAACTTTGGCTAAGGCCTAGTGTAACTGACAGACCATTTTCAGAGGCAGGAAATTTTTCAAAACCATTTTACCCTGTCTGGGCAAGATTTGACAGTCCTGCTTATCCATTTCCAGATATCATGTAACTAACTTGTCAGTGGTTGAGGCATTGTCAGTTCCTTGCCCAAAGGCCAGTTTTGCCAGGAAGAAAACAAGCTCCAAGTGGAGTGTCTTTGGTTGCAACATTCTCTCAGGAAAAGATTGGTGCTGTCAGAAGCAATCATGTCTCATGTCAACAGAACCATAAATTATTTAAATGCCATGTTCCACAGATCCTTGAAGTGGTTGAAGAATACCTATCTAGACAGAATACAATCTCTATGTATCTAAAGAACCCCATTGATCTGACTGTATGTACAACACACATGAACAACTATTGACCTGTAACAATTAATACCTGTATCTTGATCAGAGGTAGGAGTAATATATAATGCAATATGAAAATATACCCTAAAAGCTGTATCAATATACAAAATGTCCTAAACCGAGGTAGAAACATACATATATACAATCTGACAAAATAACTTTGTATATATGTACAAATAACATAAACAAAAGTAACAAATATTCATAAATAATAGCTCACAAGTATTCACTCTATTACCCTCTAATACTATCCTGCCTTCTTTTTTGAACAAACATAGTTTTCACCCCAACCCTCTATCTAATACAAGTAATAATTAGTGACTCAAATAAATGGAAATTTTTATTATGTCCTAGAAAAATTGAATTTTTAAGATGTCTATGCTTTTCAAGTGGTCTACAGAGTTAGTGTAATCTCTATCAAAATTTTAATGATATTTTTATGAAATATCTTTAACTGCTAAAATCAATAAGAGACAGAGAAAAATTACCAAGCAGAGAAAATAATCCTGATTACAAAAAAAAGAGTAAAGCTCCGGTCAGAGGTGGTGGTGCATATCTTTAAACCTAGCACTCAGAAGGCAGAGGCAGGCAGCTCTCTGTGAGTTTGAGGTCAGTCTGGTCTACAGAGAAAGTTATAGAATAGCCAGAGCGATTACACAGAGAAACCCTGGAAAACAAAATAAAGAAAAAGTAAAAGAATAAAGCTGATGCCATCACATGACATAGACAGAAAAGCAGACAGGTATAACACTGAATCAGCAACACAGAGTTCTCAGAGATTAATCCACACATTTACTTTATCAGTCAACACAGTATTTGCCAATTTTTATCTATTGAACAATGATGCCAATAGTACATGATGCGAGAAAGAGAATCTCTTCGGCAAATGGCATGGTAGAAACTGGTATCTATTTGCTAAAGATTATATTGGACTCATCTACAACCATACATGTTACAAGTAAAAAAGAGATTAAGTACTTAAATCTAAGTCTAGATATAGTAAAACCACAGACAAACACATTATGGGAATACCCAACAATATTGGTCTTGGAAAGGAGCTTGGGTATAACCTCAAAGGTATAAACAATGAAAACAAAATTAAACAAATTGAATTATATCAGACTTTATCTAAACAACAAAGGAAAGAATAGAGTGAAGAGACAACTCAGGGTTGGGCTTAGGGCTATGGACATATTGTTCTCCTTAGTTCCTACAGTTTGGGATTCCTAGTTTCTACTGCATGGCCAGTCTCTGGAACTCTGCATCCATCCCCTTGTCACTAGTGTTGCTCTTGCAACTACAGCCTCCAAGGCACTTAATTCTACCCCACTATTGTTCGCACCTTTGCTATGGTTTTGCTGTCTCTTCTCTGTGTGTTACTGGCCCATCCTGCTCTCTAATAGGCAAGAAAAGACCATTCAGGATAAGTCTTTCCCTGGGTCTAATTTTCTAATCCCAAAGAGTAGTATAGTAGATGCCACCCAATGACTCCAGAAGCTATCACAAAAAGTGGTCTAAATTGCTTGTGTATATACATATCAAGGAAGGGGTAGACTGGACTGGAACAGGTGTGGCATGCAAATGAAAGGCTGAATTTGTACTGTTTCTAACCAGTCACAACCCAGCTTCCTCTTCTTCAGCCACTGTCTTCTTGCTGAGTTACTGAGAAGGCCCTGTCTCTCATCTAGAACCTTGTCTGGCCATCTCACTTCCACTTGGAATACTACTGCCTTTCCTCAGCAGTACAGGTTTGAAGTGACTAAAACTTGGTGCAGAGTTGTGGCTTCAGTTACAGTTTGGCTCATGCAGTCAGAAAATGCTAGAGACATGCAGTAATGACAGGTCCAGATTGAAAAAAAAAAACTATAAACAAGTTACAATCTGCTTACAAAAGCGTGCACAGTTAAGAAAGAAAAGAAAATGGGCATAGACAGTCATAGGAAATATTAAATAGTTTAAAAATAATAAAGTCTTTAAAAAGAAACTAAAGTAATATAAAAGAAGAAAGCCATGTAAAGATAGGAAATACACAAGGAATCTGGATCCTGTATGGTATTATGTTCACTTTGAATGTTTTGAATGCTGATGAATGAACAACAGCTGCTGAGAGATACGGCATTGTAAGAGGGACTGCCGAATTAAGCCCACCCAGACACTTCAGGGGTGTCTTAACTTTAAAATGGAAGTCATAAAATATATTACATTAAGGAAGAGGTTGTGTTTTCTGTTTCCTATAGAAACAAAAAACTGTGGATTCCTTCCAGATTAATAGACATTAGGTTTTATTGTGGGACACTTCCCAAAAATCTTGGCTATAGACATAAAAAATAAGGTAAGAAAGACCATAAGACAGGTGATGTTTACACTGATTCCTCTGCATTGGAACAGTTCTGAGACTAGACAATGGATGTTCCAGGACTTTACCATTATCTCAATTTTCTAAGGATCCCCTAAAATGCCTTCACCCATAAGCAATAGGAGCAATATAAAGAACACAACACCCACATTCCCAAGAAATGAAGTGAGTGGTTTTGGTTATTCAATGGGTTATGAATATTTGTCATTATTTAGGGAGAATATAGAAATATAGGATTAAAAAGACAACTACTAACCTCAAATATTTTACATTGGTATATTGATACAAATTTAAAATTATATTTGTTATACTGTATGCATGTTTCCATTCTTATTCTTATTGCACCTATCCAACTCATTTTAAATTATAATGTAGCATTAAAAATTCAGGTTAGCAGTTAGTCATCTATAATAATAAAACTTGTAATGATATTAGGTATGTTTTCAAGGTTAAGCAGATATATTTTAGATAGATAAATGATCTTTAAATACATCAAAAAAACCTATAGAATGTGGCATTTAAGATTTTTTTAATAACTTTAATAACTTGAGACTTTTCATGACAGTGAGACACATTTCTTCCTGGCAATGCCAATTTACTTCAGAAAGGATGATGATAATAGAAGATCCTGCATATAGAGTTTGCTTTCAATGTGGCAAAGTTAACCATTTGGGCAAGAAACTGTCTTTGCCTTGACTTCTAAAATATATCATCCAAACTGGACCTGCAGGACACAAAAGAAAGCAGCTTCTGAACTTTTCCAAACAAGACAGGACATTATTTCAAAATTCCTGCTTCACAGAAAAATCTGCCAAATATTCTAGACTGGAAAGCAGAAGATGGTTGCCCTATGGATGCCCTAAAATTGCAAAGGAACTTGGGTTACTGTCCAGGCAGTTATATATCTGTCATTTCTATAGTTTTGGAAGAGGCTTACACTGTGCTTTATGTTTACTCTGGTAATATTATATCCTTTGTGGTCTTTGACAGAGTTGAAGACTAGATAGTTATAATTACAGTTTTCCTTAGTTATGATAGAAGGTAAATTATATGCAAAACATTGGATTCATCAAGATAGGATAAGTAATGGAGTGTTTTCTCTGTGTTTGTCAAATACAAATGGATTGGATGTTATAAATGTAATCCTTACTTGATAATTGTTTTTATTGTATACAGTCTTGCTATGATAAAGCTAAAACTTTTCTTTTTATTTAGACAACAAGGGAGAAATGTTATGGAATATTACTTTGGCTAGACAAAGATGTGTTAAATTTGTTTATGATGCAGAATATTACTTTAACCATGTAAAGATGTGTTACGTTTGTTTATGCTGCATTTGTTAATTATGCAAAGTTGTGTTGCTGTTTCACCTTGCCTGCCTAAGGAACCTGATTGGTCTAATAAAATGCTGAATGGTCAGTAGATAGGCAGTTGAAGGATAGGCAGGGCTGGCAGGCAGAGAGAATAAGGAGGAGGAGAAATATAGGTTCAAGCACAAGAGAGAAGTTAGAAAGAGAGGAGATGCAAGGGGCCAAAAATAGGTAGCTGTCAGTCAGCCAGACATGGAGGCAACAGGAAAGTAAGATATACAGAATGAAAAAAAGGTTAAAAAAAGTCCCAAGGCAAAGCATAGATAAAGAAAAACAGACCAAACATCCATCACTAATAAGTCTGCATGTCTTGATTTGGGAGCTGGTTGGTAGTCCAAAAGAAAGCTTGCTACAGAAATGAGTCCTTATCTCAAAAATAAGTAAATTCTTCAATTGTTAACATGGATTTACTAAATCATGTCAGTCACCAAATCTTCAAAGTGGCTGGCAGTGATGCCAGGTCAGACAAAATCACACCCTCTGGCTCCTGGGACTTTCACTAAAACAAATCTTAGGACAGTTTTCCTGCTGTTGATCCACTGAGCTCTGCTCAAGGGTTAAAGCATGCATTTGTATCACAAGTGAACTACAACCATGAATAGAACAGAAAAAAACAGCAAGTTCCTTTTTTTTGAAAATTAATTACACGAAAGCATGTGAAGATGGCTTTGAAAAAAAATCAACAATGAATATATTTCCTTAATCATCCAACCCTAAGTTAAAAGGGAACAAATAGTTTTAGGTCACAGTACAGAGCATATTTAGCACTAGATAATGAGAAACTGAAATAAAATCTAAAACTGTAGTTTCTCCTCTGCTCTAAATGAGAGCTCTGACTTGCAAAGGATCCAGCCATGGTGCCCCACAGCCTCATTTCAAACAAAGATTCTTGGCCTGGCTTGCTTTAGTCAGTCTCGAACCTTTTTCTAACTTAACCTCCTTCAGTTTTAGAAAACAAAAGTAAACAAAGCTCTGATGAGTCAGGATTGCAGGAACCCTAGGCACCTGCTCAGCCTTGGCACCAGGAAGCATCTTCATCTTCCACATCTTTGGGAGCTGCCTGATCACTTCTCCCTTCAGCCAGCCTCTTGTTAGATCAGTTTACTGAGAATCCTCTGATCCCTGATGCTTTTGCTTAGCAACTTCTGTCTGTAGCAATCCCCTCCCCCACTCCACCCAGCACCATTGCCCACTCCCTCTCAATACTGCAAGCTCCCATTGCTCTTATCTTCCTTCCGATGTTTAAAGACTTTTTTATGTATATTATTGTTTGTCTACAATTACATCTGTGTACTAGGGTCATGTCTAGTATCTTCAGAGGTCAGAAAAGGGCATCATAGTCCCTGGAACTGAAGTTACAATGGTTGTGAGACACAATGTGTGTTCTAGGAATCAAACCTGGGTCTTCTGTAAGAGCAACCAGTGCTTTTAACAACAGAGACATCTCTCCATTTCCCTCTTCCTCTGCTTAAACAGGTATCATTGGATACTTTTCCCTTCTCAGTTACTGGTTCTCTTTATACCTCGGGTTAATTAAATAGAAACCTATTTCTCTGACTTTATTTCTTAATGTTCATTTTTCAAGTCCCTGAAATCTGATTACTATCCATCTGAGTCAATGATGCAATAAAATGTTCAAATCCCAAGGTCCCTTCTCAATTTTTAATAGTTTCACACTGAGAAACATTTCTGATTGTGCTGCTGTTGTTAGAAACACTTCTCTTTCTGTGTGCTCCCTTGTTAGCCTGTGATCACGGAGACCACCCAATGGATATTCCTCTCTTCCTTACATCCACCTTTTAATTTAGAATACACAGCCCATATTCTTCCAAAGTATTTAAGCCATCTTACAAGGTAAATATAATATAAAGCAGAGCTGTTATCAGTAAAGCAGAGCTTTAACCATACAAATGAACCAAAAAGCAAAGAGATACCCATTCATTGCCTGAAATAAATGACAGTTTTCTTTGGGCGTGAATTGAGTTCAACATATTCAATCAGTTAAAACACAAAAGAGAACATGTTGAGTTTCATTCTTTTCATTATCTGACAAACAAAAGTACACACATTTGTCTCTGCAGTCTGTGGCACTTCCTAGAATAAACATGCAGGAATTTGTGACATGGGACTCTGTCTAAATCACTTCAGCTGACACATCACTTCTATTATGTGATTAGACAAATTTCCTACAGCGTGAGCAATACAGCATAGCATATATGCATACAGCAAGCATACGATTACAGCAAAGTGGGTTGAAGGCACTCGGTAGGGAAGTTGCTGTCAGTCCTCACATTCTAAGAATCTAAAGAAAGACAGGGGATTGTTTGAAATAGTGAGTTGGTGAAGAAATCCATTAGGCACTCTCAAATACCAGATTCCTTGGGTTATGCTGGCAGCAGCTGAATTACCGTCAGTTCGTGACTAAACTCTCACAAGAAGCTGCTGTGTAAATACTTGGCACTGTCAGTTAACATGCAGCCTCCTTGATTTAGTTATTAGTCAAGACTTGTCATTTCTGTGAACGACCACATTTGTTCTCATCATAAACAAGCAGTAGGAATATCAGCCTGAGAACAAGTGCCTTCTTCTAATTGGCTTTGCAGGTTCTCACCAACACTCCGTCTTCCAAGGTGGGGGAAAGAATTCCACACTGAAAGGGTTTTTAAAGCATACTCGATTGTGTTGGCATGTGCCTAAGGACATGTGCACGTGGTTGTGCATCTGCGTTTGAGTATGTCTATGTATTTGGTATTGTAGCCTACCAAAGAACTGCAGTGGAGTGTTTTGTAAAGTTACAGTGTTAAGCATTGTCCCCTTTAACATGCATTAATGATCTGAGGAAAGCCATGCTAAGGGTGTGTAAAGATGCCAGTCCTCTAAACCTAAATGAACTAGATCTGAATGACTGCCCTTGGGAACTATTTTAAGTTAAAGCAGAGTGGTGTCCATCCTGATCTGGAGGGGGCCTAATGGCTGCCATGTTTCTAAGTGGTACATTGTCCTCAGTGACTAGATGTGAGAACAGAGCCATTGGACAGGTTCCAGATTTTTGAGGTTGAAGCATTAGTATTTTATCTTTACAAGGTTCTAGGATCCCAATTATCCTTTAATTTGTTTAATTTCAGTTGAGTAACACTTTAAAAATCAATTATTTTAAGTCACCCACCTTTTCTGTTTGGCTGTAAATATGTAACTCTATTTCAAATTTTACGTGCCTTTAACTGCCTTGGGCTGTATACTTCCTTTTCTGCTTACTGTAGTAGCATTTCAATTGTATTTTAATAAATAAAGACTACCTGCAGATCTGAGAGTAAAATAGTCCCACTGGTCAGTCTTACAGCTTTAATCCCAGTAGCCACAATAACATACACCTTCAATCTCAGTAGCCATAATGACACACATCTTTAATCCCAGTAGCCACACTAGTTGCCATAGAAACTGGGCAGTGCATGCCTTTAATGACGATGGTGCACGCTTTTAATCCCAGACCTAGAGAGGATTATAAAATGGGAGGAAACAGCTCTCAGGCAGTCTCCTTCTGAGATTCCTGGAGGCAGGATTGCCATTTCAGACTGAAGTCGAGGTAAGAGCCAGTGGCTGGCTGCTTTGCTTTTTGAATCTTTAGGTCGAACCCCAATTTCTGACCCTGAGTTTTTATTAATTGTGCTTCAGTTTACTCTTTCATTAAAAAAATCAATAAATTTCTGAATGCTAATTTAATAAAATTAAGAATTAAGAGTATAAATCAAAGACACCTGTCAATATAAGTAAGCTGAAAAGGGAGCCCTCATATAACTCACCAGTCCCAATCTTGTAGGTAGATTAAGGTTGAATACCCATCAGATTATTTCAATCTATGTTTAGATGATGTGAGTTTTTCCTATACTGAGTAATGAGCTACTGGCCTTGGGACCCACTCTGATTAAAACTAATAAAATGGCCCATCTAGACTATGAAAAGCTTTGCTTTAGTGTACTATACCACAGAGCAAGCACAGAGCACTCCTGAGAGCTGTGAAAATGGAACAGATATCTGTGAAAATGGAACAGAAAGCATGGTTCTGACAAGACATGTCTTCATCTGTGTTTAGTATTTCACCTCTGAGTACAAGGTCGCAACTTGAACCATCTTTCCTAATCATCAAAAAGAATTTAAAAATTAGAAAAAAATATATCTAATAACTGCAGGTGTTAGGAGATAAACAACATAGGACTGAGGCCCTTGGGGGTAAGTTAGAAGAGAAGATTCCATAATCACTCCAGGATTTACTGGCAGCTCCTCCTGACTGCAGTGCAGGGAGCAAGGTCCTCTCCAGCACAAAAACTAAATGTTATTACTAGTTACACACTAACATCTGTGGATTACACACTCATATCTGTGTTGGATGTTTGACTTTGAATATAGTATCTCTATATTCTCTGGATGATGAGCTATAGTAGGAGAATTTGAACTTCTAAAACTTTCAAGAGCATAATACTTTGGATTGGAAGTACCCCGTTCTTCCAGGCCTAGGTGTTAAAGAGTTCTTCTTAGCTAGGCTTTGTTGGGAGCTAGGAGAACCTTTAAGAGGTGGGGTCCAAAGAAAACAAGACAGACCATTGGCAGGATTGCCTTGAGAAGATGGTTAGGTCTCCAATCTCTACTGCCTGCTAGCTGCCCTGTGGTGAGGATGCAGCTTTCTCTTCCCCATCTCCCTTCTACATGTGCTGTCTCACCACACCCCACAAAGTGAGGAGGACAGAACTCTCCAAGACTGTCAGCCACAATCAACCTTTCCCTCCTTTAAAGTTGATTACTTCGGATTTTTGTTACTGTGACACATAGCTGACAAACACAAAATACAAGAAGGCTTAAAATTGGAAAATCTGAGACAAGTGGTCATTTTAAGAAGGAAGGCAATTGATAGAGTCAGTGCATTTGGATACAAAGTTTTAAAAATCCTTCACTAACACAATTATTTTAACAAGCTGGTCTTTAAGAGTTTAGGGAAGTGGAAATTGGAAGTAATTATACAGTATGATAAGGAACATCTCAAACCACTAGTCAACAGCATGCCAGCTAATGAAGCTCTCCTCATTAAAAGCAGACAACACAAATGCCCTCAGCTCCTTTGTGATTTGCTGTTATTTCTAGGTTTAGTAAAATGGTAATACTAGGAGGCTGGCTAAATATTGCAATAACATGAACTAGGTACTAAAAATCATTGCAAAGAATTAAGAAGAAATATCTATTGTCCATTTTAATATTTTACAGTATTCTATTTCAAAAATTTATTGTAATTTAACCTATTATTGGCTATTACCAGACAATTCTAGAACATAAAATGGAATAATAGACAAAATAATACACAGTAAATTTTAACAATGGATTACAATAGTATTTTTACCTTATTATGCTTTCTAAAATAAACGGGAATATCTCTCATTAATCTATTATTATATTTTCAAATATCTAAAGGCAACACTTCAAGATGCAAGTAAGGCTTGTATGAGCACAGCGGTAATGTGGAAGACTAAAGCAAGCTTCTGACGTTGTCACCATTTGGTTGGCAACACAAAAATGTGTGTACTGGAAAAGAGAGCTCTGTGGTATTGAATTATCATGTATAAAATGTGATAAAATGGACTCAGCTTCGAACTACCATAGAAGAACTAAGAGATTAAACCATGGCACATCACTCAGCAAACAAGCTATGCTCGGTCTTAAAACTGGACTGGAATCTGCCCTTCAGACCTCAGGACAGTCTTTGAAGACTCCTACTGAAAAGAAGCTGCCCACGGTTAGCTGTGGACCTTGTTGAAGGTGGCAGTCTGCAGCAGCACTGCTGGAGGGATGACTCTGTTTAGGAGCTCATTTCTCTTGCTAAGAACTGTGCTTGGCTACTGGGAGATATAGCTTTGTTGGAAGAACTGTGTCACTCTGGAGGCAAGCTTTGAGGTCTCATATATGCTCAAGTCATGCCCAGTATCTCAGTCTCTTCCTATTGCCTACAAGATATAGAACTCTCAGCTCTTTCTCCAGTACCATGTCTGCCTGCACACTGCCATGTTCCACCATTAGGATAATGGACTAAACTTCTGAAAATGTAAGCTATCGCATTAAATGTTTTCCTTTCCAGAAACAAAACAAAACAAAAAAAAGAACTGTGCTTGGTTCAGAGCATCCACACTGGAAACCTAAAAACTGCCTATAACTCCAGATCCAGGCGATCTATAACTTCCTCTTTTGGCCTCTGTGGGCATCCACACACACACTTGAACATTAGCACCCACTTCCCCACATACAATATAGACATAAATAAAACTAGAGTAAACCTGAAAGTAAAAAGACTAACGTGGCAACCAGAAATGAACTCCCTGGGACACAGTACTCTGAACCACAGCCAGCAGTCTTATGAATTAGAGGTGACAATCCCTGTGACATGAGAGGATGTATTCCCTTGTCCTTTTGAAATATTACTTTAACTATTCTCTCTTCAAGCTATGAAATCCACTTTTCTTCATCAAGCTCCTAGACTCTGCCTTTGCTAACTCTGGGCTGGAGAAGGGCGAACTGCTGATATTTAGCAGGGGTCTTAGCTGCTCACCCTCTCATGGTAGATGATTGCTTGTGCCTTCAGTATGTGGTTCTAACAAAGAGAAAACCAATTTAGCGGAAAGGAGAGAAGTAACAAGAACGCTTGGTTCATTCGGCATATATTTCTCATTGTTCTTGTTTAATCTAATGAGTCAATCTACCTACTAATAAAATAGCCTCATAAAACTAGTTTAATAAGCAAAAGATGGTAAATAAAGACCACCTGATTTCTTTTCAGTTTTTGTGTACAAAGAATTGAGCTAGTCAGAACCCTTCTTTCCTGGCTCACCAGCACTTTTTCCTTTTGATTCTAATGGATGCATTAAAGTTCCATATAGTTACGGAATAGTGGTGCTGTCTTGAATTGTGTATAGCATCGTATGTTCAGGTTGCATTAAGCTTGTCTGTCTCCTCAAACATTCATCACATCCCTGTAGTTAAAGCTACAAAGTCCTTCCTTCTAGCTTTTTCAAAACATAGTCTTTAGCCTCTCCCTACTGTGCCATAGAACATCAGAACAGATCCCTCACATCCAACTGCAACTTTGTACCCACCAACAGGCCCTTCACTTTGATTATTGTGCTGGCTTTCACTTATCTACACCATAGCCCTACTCTCTCCCTTGGCAATGGCAAAATATGTAATTCATGCTCTTAATGTACATGTATTTCTGGAAATTGAATTTGTGCATTTGCATAGCTAACTGTGCTGCAAATCCCTGCTTAGTAGTTATTTCCTTTCCCTACACTAACTATAAAACACATTCATATGCAGGATCTAATCTGGATAATTTCTTCGAACAGCCATAGTGGCTGCCACCATGGACAAGAACTACAATCTCTTACCCTGACCTCTTTGGAACCATGTCTAGGTTGCATCCAACTTTTGTTATTAGAAGTCATTTCTATTATAAAAACAATATATATCAACTCCTAGAATAGCAAATTTTGCCAAAATATTCATGCTCTGGAAGAAGTAGAGTAGAACTGTATTTATATACTTTTTATTATTTCTGTTTTAAACAAGCCTTTGCTATATTGCCCAGGCTTGGCACAAACGCACAAACTCATGAATATATATATATATGAATATTACATATATATATATTCATACACAAATTTTTATCATGTACTTTTCAGTCCCCAGCTCCTTCTAGATACCCCCCATTCTATTCACCTAACTTCATGTTCATTCTCTGTTCTTAAAACAAACAAACAAACAAACAAACAAAATGAACCCCATGGAGCCTGTTTTGTCAACCAACTCAGCGCTGCCCTGGAGTGTGGCTTGTAAACTCCCTTGTCCATGCCATTGAGGAAGCGGATCTTCCCTCTCCTAGAGGCTCTCATTGCAAATAGCTTCTTAGCTAGGGCCGGGACTTTTTGTCTTCTTCCTCATAGACTTTCAATATCCTGTTGGGTCAGAATCTTTATTTCAAGTGGCTTTGTACATCTCTCTTCTGTTCTATTTCCACCTCCACCTGGAGAGCCTGGAACCCTAATAGCATATCTGGAATTCACACAACAATAACAACAAACATTTTAAAATCCTAACTATTTTCCTTAAACCTTGTGTCACTGTATTCCTTGTCTCCTCTTCCAGCTCTAATTGAATCTTAGGTCCTCCCAGAAGACACTATATCCCTGATAGTTCTCACAACCTTTGAACCTCAATGTCTGGAAAAGGTATGCATTCAGCCTATGTTACTGATTTCAAGCCATTCTCACCTGTGCATCTTTAAAACCTTGCACCTGGGAGCCCAGGTCATCTCAGCGCCCCACCCCATGTGCATGGTCTGAGGCTGGGACCTTTGCTCAGGTCTGCAAGGCTACCAAGTTCAGAGTCATGTACTTGTGGTGAGATTTTTGTTTGTGCTTTAACAAATAAAGCGGCTCTGAAGATCAAAGTGTGGAGCTAGCCACATTAGTTAGCCCTAGAGGACAAACAGGGGTGGCACACAACTTTAATCCCACCACTGGGAAGACAGAGGCAGATAGATCTTTGTGAGTTCAAGGCCACCCTAGGCTTCACAAGATTGAATCAGTCCAAAAGAGAAAAAGAGCTCACACCTTTGATCCCAGGACTTGAGATCACACATCTTTAACGTCAGCACTAAGGAGACAGAGACAGGAGGTGGAGAGAGGAATATAAGGTGGGAGGAGATAGGAGCTCAGGCATTCAGTCTGAGGATCCCTAGAGACAGAATCACCCCTTCGGTCTGATGATTTACTAGAGGTAAAAAGTGGCTGGCTTCTCTGCTTCTCTGATTTCTCAGTTTTTACCCCCTAATATCTGACTCTGGGTTTTTATTATAAGAACTAATTAGGATTGTGCTTCATGTATTCACACCTTTCCTCCCAACTCCCAACTCATAGCAGCTCCTTTGCCCATCTTCTCTCCCAACAGCCTCACTTTCTCTGTTGCTGATTGAGCAGAGTTACTGACAGCTCCTTCACATATTCATGCATGTGTAAGCCCTTACTCTGGCATCCCGAGTAACCCCCAGTGGAGGAGCTATCTAGAGTAAAGTAGATGAAAGTTTTCTAAGTTACTGATGTGGGTCACGGCCTCTGACTTCAATAGACGGCAACGAAATTGTGGTTAGCATCCTGCTCCATAATGTGGTATGAGCTTCTGGCAACCATAAAATCTTTCTGAGCACGAAAGCACCAAAACTTAACTGAAAATAGAATACGTGACAAATCACAAGTGTCTCTTGCAGGACTCGGTCCTTACTATGGACTACCAGTGAAGTCTTCAGCATGAAGATGCAGCCTTGTTCCTGAGCACACATATGCACATTGTACTGCTTGTGTCATGACATCAAGCCACACCCATGAATGCTGCCTGTAACATCCCAGCTTAGCTTACACACTGTTACATGTTTTGATCACCGTGTTTTCTCTTGTACACAAAGAATTGGCTGCTCTTACACAAACATAATGGTTTAACTGTTGAAAGTAATAACAATATTTTGTGCCATCATTCCTTAGAGTGTTGCATCATTAATAGCTTATTTTTGTGTGCTGTGTTAGAATGTTTAATTTTTAAGTTGCTGATTGAGTTTTAGACTCAGGTTTAATTTCATTAAAAAAAAGGTATTCCATTAATTTTGGCTTGAGAGTAGAGTAGAAATCCTAGCAAAGTCTGAAATGGTCTTGAACATATTTCTGTCATTTGCTCTATGTATTTATAGAAAGTGACATTCTTGGCACTGATGGTTATAAATATCAAACATCCCTGGAGACTATTGAAGGTGGTTTGTATCCTTCCATATCAAATATGTAGCCAAGATTTAATTCTTGTCCTACACAGCTTGGCATTGATTAAACTGAGGCAACGGGGAAAGAAGAAATGACAGACAAACATATAAAAGCTAGGATCATGTGGGCAAGTGCTCTGAGCCTGACCCCAGCATTGCCATTCCATGGATCTGAGGCATTGGGGCCTTTGACGTGGTCATGCTCATGTCAACAATGCATATTAACCCAGGACTTCATTCATGTTATACACTTTGTGTGAAATAAAAAAACATATTCTTATCATTAATATATAAATTTGTTTTCACCTGTAGTAAGTGCTAAAATGATGTGCATTCCAGGGAATTGTTTGAAAATAAATTTCCATATGATTTATTATCAAAAATTGTTTGATTTATTTACTTGTTTTATATATGTACATAACTGGGATGACATAAAAATTTCTTGTGTGAAAAGAGATTGTGAGTGGAGAAAATATATAAATAAATTTCTTTAAGACATACCCATCTTCTCACCTTCCAATATCATGGCTCTATCTGTTCCTCCTTCTCCCAGCTTCACTAGTAAGATCCTGCCCCCTACAAATGGACCATTTTAAATATGCACTCACGCTATTATTTCTCTTGTGCCAAATTAAAATAGACAAACAAAAGTATTTCCTACCACGTCTTTCTTATTGCAGTTTTATTGCTGTCTTCTTGATAATCCCCAAAGTGAAGTGATCTGTACTTGCCTTCTCTAGTTGAGGCCCCAGCTTCTGTTTCACTTCCTCCTAGCTCACCTAAGAGTCCTCTGAGGGTCGCGTGGTTCCTTTGTGATCATCTGCTCCACTTCTTTCTCCCCCCCCACCTCACTACTGCCTCTCTCACCTCTCTCAGCAATGCTTCTCACAGTAGGGCAGGCTGACTTCCCTGAATTGGAGCACACAGGGTTAGCTCAAGGCTTCTCTTGCCTTAGCGCCCCTCTGCTTTCCAGCTGTGTCTCTTCCTTAGACCCTGAACATGGAACCTCTCTGAACTTCGGTTGATCATCTTCTATGCATGGTTACTGTACAGACAGAATGAAATTAAGTATGCTGAGGCTCAAGTATTAGCATTAGAAGACAGACATTTAATGAACAACTGATCATAAGGGAAAAAATCATGTACGTGAGTGCATTAAAAAGTGAATGATACAGTTTAATGTCTAAAGACATATGCTAATACGACGATTTTATTCCTTAATATGAAAACCTAGTTATAGTACTTAAATGTCATGAAATATCATATTAAATAGAAGATTCTATGATATGTATTTTTTTAAAAACAGCTTTCTCTTATAGCAATATAAAAAACAAAACATCTTTGGGGAAATGACATGTTCCTTAGCTTTTAATGGCCATTATGACATTCTAATAGAATAGACTAGCAAAAGCTGCTCTATTAACCTGATGCTGTGACTTGCAATGGGCCAGCATAGACTTCTTATCACAGCTCCAAACTTCAGTGACAGGTCATAATGGGAAATTCTGGGGTCTCTCCCTTGCCAAGTCACATGTCATCATGTGTGCGACTGGGCCTCCTGTTGCTTTGACTCCTCAATGCCCTTCACTGTCACCAGACAGGGGAAGGGAGAGAGGTACAGAGACACCGTAGATTCGTAATGCAATTCCTGGAAGCAACATTTCATTCACATATCAAAGCAAAGCAAATCACTCAGCCACACATGACTGCCATTGGGTGGAGTCATGCCTGGAAAAGGGAGTCACGCCTGGGAAAGAACAGGGGCAGGAGTGTGTACTCCAGTGCCACCAACTCCATTTCAGAATTAGAATGCTAGATGTCCTTAAGTCCAAAGCACCGCATAGTTCTCGGTAATTCTCATAAAAGCAGGTAAATCAAAGCTTATGCTGGAACTGGAAGAGCCCCACAGTTCCTAAATTGGACTTAATATCTGCAAAAGTAAAATATTTCCTTTAAAGGCAGCCAGGCTTGTTGATACAAGTACAGAACTAGAAATCGGTATTCCTGACTAGGTTACAACTGATATCTTCCAGGGCCTAGGGCAGGTTGTTTAATAAAATCTTCCTTCAGGGAAATAAGGAGACTTAATGACTGATTGACAGAACATTTCTGAGCAGAACAGGGAGGTGAGGGAGATAAGGAGTGAAGCCTTCCCACCAGACAGAAGCTGAGCCCCTCAGTGACTGACACTCGGGCAGCAAAACACTGACAGGCAAAGCGCTTCAAGACTCCTGCTGGCAGTCTACCATGAGGAGTTACGTGTAGAAGCATGTCAGACTCCGTCTCCACACACTGATGGAGAAAGGGAAACCCATGTACTCCAGTCTAGCACTGTGCTGCCCTGTCATCGTAACATCAGCGACACAGACAACCTTGCTTTTGCCACAGATCTCAGAGAGAGAGCCTGGATCACCTGGCAGAGTCTTAAGACAAAGGAGGCAGAAATAATTCCTGATGAGGTCAACTGTGTTCGATGCACACTTGTAAATGGCGGCCTGCTAGAGGCAGAAGCTGGTAGTAATAAGTCGTGATGCCTCCAGCGATGTCAATTCACAGGCTGCCAGGGCATATTTGAGTGACTATACAGTTTTACAGCAAGTATTCTAAAAGCCAGGCATTGTGTGCTATAACACACTGCATTTTTAATTTCTCCAATATTCTGCTCCCTTCCTTCAAATCTCATAATTCATAAATATTTTCAATGCAAGGATTCAAGCAATAAATATAAAGAATTGTAAGAATTATACTATTGATGAGAAACACAAAGAATAAACTCTCAGCATCCTAGGCATTTACCCACCTTCATAAGTAGCAATTACCTTTACATTTGACAAACATCATTTCCTTAGATGAAAATGAACACATGAGTTTTTTAAATTAATTTTAATTAAAATACAATTATATCCTAACTCTAATCCCTTCTGTGTGCACTCTTGAAAATGGTTTTACCATAAATTAGAAAGCCCATCTATTAAAAATATAGTTCATTCTGGTTAAAGTGACTTGCAGAGATTTCTACTTAAATACATATAGCCTTATCATATCTTAATAGGTTATGTAGAATATTTAGACATTATTTATATAATTTCACTACTTGACAGTTATATAGTTTATTTTAAAATTCCTCATTTTTTAGAAAATAAGCTGCAATCATATAAAATGTCTACAAGACAAGAATTTCACAGTGAACTTGCTAGGTTAAAGGCAACTTCTAAAAGAGACTGTGGGATTGTCTTTGTAACCAATTCCAGCATGTTATTTTCCTTCCAAAACATACAAGAGTACATACTTTCCTTGCAGCTTCAAGAGCCTGTGCCAATCAAGACTGAGAAAATAATTCCCTTTAAACTTTAGGTTTTTATAATATATAAGTCAACTGAGATTATATTTATGGACACATTTTTAGCTGTATAAGTAGTATTAGGCTACCTAATTTGAAGGAATCTCTAGATATTCTGGCTAGGCACATAATAAATATCTTTTAAGTATAATAAAAATCTCAATCTTATTATGAATACATTTTACTATATAAAATTTACATTTTCATGTATTCAAATCATCTGGCCTTGTGATATGACATTTAGGATTGTATCTTGCTTAAAAAGCCTTTTCTTCTTTAAATAGAAGCATTAGTAAAGGCTAATTTCTACCCATACATTTCTTTAAGTTCTGATTAGAAGTCAGTTTATTGTGCACTTTTTAGTGCCCAAGAAGTGAGAGATGTGTGTAGTTCTGGGACAACTGCCACAATCATGACACAATGGTCCCTTATCCAATCCCCCCCAATTCCTCCATGTTCCTTCACATCCATCCCTTACCCAGGTGCCAGGCTCCCAAGCAAAGACTGGCTTTGTTTGATTGACAAATAATAGCTCTACCTATTCATGAACAACAATTTGACATTCTTATAAGTATAAAGTTATATGACAATGTATACAAGGACATAGACATAGCTGCCACCTTATATGCCATTATTCCTTCGATGTACTTTCTGAAATCCTAGAAATGGAGTTAAATATTACATAACTTCTTCAATATAACTTAATGTATTCCAGATTCCATGTGGTTGAAGGGACTAAGAGTTGGTGACTTCTGATACCGAGTAATTCTGTTATATGGAAGTTGTTCATTTGTTTCACCATTTACCAGCTGAAAGGCATCTGGACAGATTTGAGGTTGAGAAATTGCAAATAATATTGCTGATGTGTTGATCCACCACATGACTTTGGAGTAAATATAAGTTTTATTTACCTTAAATTAATTATTTTCTTTTCTCATTCCTCTGGACAAACACATATAACAAGAAACTTTAGAAAGTAAAGGCTCATTTTAGCTCACTGTTTGAGAAGACAGAGTCCATCATGGTGGGAGCACGAGGCAGACAGCTGATCCCATTACATTCATAATTAAAAGGTAGAAAGAGTGATGCATGCTGGTACTTCAGCTCACTTTCTCCTGTTTGCCTTTTTATTCATTCCAGAAACCTAGTGCATAACACATGTATCTTACTTTGTTTCTGTTGCTGTGATAAACACCATAACTGAAAGCAGTTTATTTGACAATAAGATTATAGTCCATCACAGCGGGAAATCCAAGGTACCAGCCTGAAGCCAGAGAGAAGCAGGGCCCTTTTCACTGCCGTGTTCCTTTTGACTTGCTCATCTGCCTTCCTACGTAGTTCAGCCACCCCTGCCCAGCTCATTGATGCCATGCATCAATCCTATATCAATCAGCAATTAAGAAACTGTCCAGTAAGCCCTTCCCTCTCAGAGGAGTGGATGGGGGTGGGGTAGAGAGGAGGGAGTGGGAACTGGGATTGGCATGTAAATTTTCAATTTAAATAATAATTAAAAAAAGAAACTGTCCAATAGGCATGCCTACAGGACTACCTGTTTGGAGTAGTTCTTTAGACAAGGTTCATTTTCCCCAAGTGATTGAAGGTTTGCAACAAGTTGACAGCTGAAGCTAAATTATGGGTTTTCCCTTAGTTAAACATTTCCAGAAAAACATTCATAGACATGCCCAAAGCTGTAGCCTGAGCAATTCTAAGCTCACCCCAGTGGATAGTGAATATTGACTATAACAATAATAGATAACAGATATTTATTTCACTATCTAAACACAGGCCTGACTAGAGCCAGGAACAGTGGTTCAGGCCTGTAATTCAAAGACTAGTGTGGTGCTTTGAATAAAAATAGCTCCCATAGTGAGTGGCACTATTAGGAGGTATGGCCTAGTTGGAGTAGGTGTGGCCTTTTGGGGGTAAGCGTGTCACTGGCGTCTGGCTTTGAGGTCTTAGATGCTCAATCCAGGTCCAGTGTCTATTCCTACTGCCTACCAAGCTGGATATAGAACTCTCAGCTCCATCTCCAGCACTATGTCTGCCTGCAAGCCACCATGCTTCGTGCCATGATGATACTGGACTAAATCTCTGAACTGTAAGCCAGCCCCAATGACATGTTTTCATTTATACGAGTTGCTATGGTCATGGTGTCTCTTCACAGCAATAGAAATCCTAAGACAACCAGGAAGGCAAAGGCAGAAGGATCGGCCACAAATTCAAGACCAACCTAGTCTACATAATGAGCTACAGGCCAAGATTTCTGAGATTTCTGGCTTATCACAGGTATTACTTTCTACCCAACCATATTACACAGAAAATCCAAAAGACCAAGAGTAAAAAATTTAAAATAAAGCTATTAAAGTCCTTGTGTAAGCACATTAGAGTTGGCATTTCTGCACAACAGAGGAAACTCCCAGGTGCTTTATGCTCTCTCCAGTTTGAAGTTGTGGGTTTCAGTATGGATTTATTTATTTAGTCATTGTAGTAAGCATATACTGATAGAACATCCTTGTCTTTAAGAACATTATTTTTTTATTTGTGTCTGTGTGAATGTGTGCATGTGAGTTAGTGAGTATCCACAGACACCAGAAAGCAGTATGGGATCCCTTGGACCAGAGTTACAGCTGGTTGTAAAGCCCCAGATATGGAGGCTAGGAATCCAACTGTGAAATTCTGAAAGAGCAATAAGCACTCTTAACTTCTGCACCATCTCTCCAGCCGGTCATTGTGATCTTCATTTGTATTTCCTTTGTGCTAATGATGTTGTCATTTTCATGTATTTATTTGCAATTTTTATATTTTGTTAGGTGATGCATCTATTTCCCGCACCTGTAGTTATGGGAGGTTATGAGCTGCCCTATGTGACTTATCATAAAGAATAATTCATATAATTGTAAGTTTCTAGAGACCTCACATTTTTTAAAATCGTATATTCCCCTATATCTCTATGGCAATGCTGCATTGTCTTGATATTGTAAGTGTATATGTATTCAAATAAAATAACACTATCCCCCAGACTTTGTTATACCTTTTTAAGGTGTTTTGTTGTTATTGTTCTTACCTTGGAACTTATTTTTGCTAGTCTATTTTTTTTATTTCCAAATGAGGATTAGAATCAACTGGACAAATTCTACAAAGGAGATTGCTGTTATCTTGATTGAAATCATATTGAACCCATAGTCCAATAAAGAAAACTATGATCTATTACAACTATTGAGTTTTCCCAGTAATGAGCTGGTTCATCTCTTCAGCCATTTATAACTTTTGAAATTCATTCAGCATTGTTAGGTCTCAATATGTAACAGTCTCATATGCATAATAGTTTATGATCTTTTCCATAGTTTGATGCTACTATATTTGATAATTCAATTTCTTTATTTTCAACGTCTATCCTTTTTTTATTCATGTTACATACCAACCAAAGTTTCCCCTCACTCCTCTCCCCTCCCCCAACCCATAACTTTCCACTCCTCAGAAAGGATAAGGCCTCCCATGGGGAGTCAACAAAGCCTAGCACATTCTGTTGAGGCAGGACCACCCCATCCCTACCCTGCATCAAGGCTGAGCAAGGTTTCCCACCATATGGAATGGGCTTCAAAAAGCCAGCTTATGCACTAGGGATAGATCCTGGTCCCACTGCCAGGGGTCCCACAAACACCCCAGGCAACAAAACTGTCATTTACATGCAGAGAAGATAATTTAATTTCAGTTTATTATTATCATATATACATTTACTTTTATATCTTGATCTTCTAACCTATGACTTTGATTTACTTGCTAGCTTTTTTGTGCTTTCCTATGTAACATGGGGTCCTGTTCACTGGGGTTTATGTCCTGCCCCGTCCCCCAGCCATATAGTCCCAGAGAAAAACACACAGAGTCTCCCTAAGTTACAAACTGATTGGCCCAGAGAAAAACACACAGAGTCTCCTAAGTTACAAACTGATTGGCCCATTAGCTCAGGCTCCACGTCAGGCTAAGTATTAGTTCTTATGAGTTATATTCACCCATTATTCTTATCTGTGTCAGCCACATGGCTCGGTACCTTTCTCAGTGGGGCAGGTCACATCCTGCTTCTTCCATGGTCTGGGGAGGAATGCCGAGAGAGCTTCCTGCTTCCCAGAATTCTATTCTCCTTGCTCCGCCTCTACTTCCTGTCTGGTTGTCCACCTATACATCCTGGCTAATGGCCAATCAGCCTTTATTTAAATCATGATTGACAGAATACAGACAATTCTCCCGCACCATTCCTACACAATCTTGACATCTGTGAATAGAGAAATTTAGTACTACTTTTTCTACGAGGTGAGTTTTATTTCTTAGCACAACATTAAATAAAGAGAATAATAGTGTAGTAGTGAAAGAAGAAGATGGGCATCTCTCTTTGATTCCTATCTTGGGAGAAAATTTTCTACCCTTAAGAAGAAATGGAGCTGTGGGCTTCTCTCCGGTGGCCTCTCCCAGACTGGGTTCCTTTCCTACCCTAGCTCACTGAGAATTTCTTTTCATCAAGTATGAATAGTGAACTTGATCAAGCATCAAAATTCTTGTTTTAATTTGTGTCTTGAGTTGCATGTTTGTCTGTTTCAAACATTAAATAAACCATATATTCTTGGAATGAATACCTTCTGGTTGTTCCACAGCTCATCCCTATGTACTGTTAGATTCCACTTGAACCACTATTTAAATTTTTTCCATTTTGAATTTTGTTGATCTAGGTTTGGCAGGCCTCCTTCATGAGTTTGGAAATAATCCTGTCCCTAAGTTTGCTGTAAGAATTTGGAGAAAAAAAAAACCCTAATATTACATATTTCTTAAATTATGGTAGGAGTTATTGGTAAAATATCTGACTAGACTTTTTTTCATAGCAAAGATTTTAATTGTAATTTACTTTTCTAAAAAACAAAAAGTAATACAGATTAATCATTAAGTCAACTTTTGTTGGTACATGATTTATCAGGGATTTATTTTGTCTAAGTCATTGATTAATGGTGTAGGAGGATCTTCTGTATTTGTGTTACTTTCATTGGTTAAATAAAGAGACTGCCTTGGCCTTTTGATAGGGCAGCCCTTAGGTGGGCGGAGTAGACAGGATGGAATGCTGGGAGGAAGGGAAGTGTGGCAGATACCATGTTTCTCTGGCCCAAGATGGGCACTGGTTAGACTCATGCTGGTAAGCCACAACTCAAGTGGTGATACACATTAATGGAGATGGGTTAAAATAATATGTGAGAGTTAGCCAATAAGGGGTTGGAGATAATGGGCCAGGCAGTATTTCAATAGAAATGGGCTGAATCAAGATGTAAGAGTTGTCCAAGAAGAGGCTAGAACTAATGGGCCAGGCAGTCATTTAATTAATACAGTTTCTGTGTAATTATTTTGGGCACCGGGAGCCAGGCAGGACGGAACAAGGGGCCCTGCGCTGGGAGCCGGGCGCCGGGAACACAGCCCACTCCTCCCTACTACAGATTAATTAACATTATTTCCTATCTTTTTGACTATCTGTAAGCCTTGTAGTGTCATTTCTTTCCTGGCAGCTGAGTACTGGTTCCTCTCTTTTATTTTTATTTTTTATTAGATTTTTTTTTAAATATACCAGTCCAAATTCCCACTCCCTCTCCTCCTCCCATTTTCTACACACACCCTCCCACCCCACCCCCTCTAATCCTAAGAGAGAGTAAGGCACTTTGCTTTGTGAAAATTCCAAGGCCCTCTCTACTACATCTAGGCTGAGCAAGGTATACATCCAAAGGGAATAGGATCCCAAGAAGCCAGTAATGCAGTAAGAGACAAATCCCAATGCCACTGCCAGTGGCCCCTCAGTCTGCCCCTGCCATACAACTGTCAGCCACATTCAGAAGGACTAGTTTGGTCCTATGCTTTGTTCTTCCCAGCCCAGCTGGAGTTTGTGAGCTCCCATTAGCTCAGGTAAACTGTTTCAGTGGATGAACCCTTCATGTTCTTGACCTCTTTGCTCATATTCTCATTCCTTCTACTCTTCAACTGGACCTTGGGAGCGCAGTCCAGTGCTCTGATGTGGGTCTCTGCCTCTGTTTCCATCTGCTGTTGGACAAAGGTTCTATAGTGATATTTAAGATAATCATCAGTCTGACAACAAGGCAAGGCCAGTTCAGGCACCCTCTACTTTATTGCTTAGGGTCTTAGCTGGGGTCATCCTTGTAGATTCCTGGGAATTTTTCTAGAGCCAGGCTTCTTGCTAACCCTGTAAGGGCTCCCTCAATCAAGATATCTCTTTCCTTGCTTTCATATCTGTCCTTCCTCCATCACGACTATCCCATTCCTTCAAGTTCTTCTCAACCCTCTCTTTCTCTCCTTCCTACTAACCCCCCTCCCCATGTTCCCAATTTTGTTAGGTGATCTTGTCTGTTTCCAGTTTCCAGATGGGTCTCTATATGTTTTTCATTGGGTTCACCTTATTACTTAGCTTCTCTAGGATCATGAACTATAGGCTCAATGTCCTTTGTTTATAGCTAATATCTACTTATGAATGAGTACATATCATAATCATTTTTTTTAGGTCTGGGTTACCTCACTTAGGATAGTGTTTTCTAATTCCATCCATCTGCATGCAAAGTTCAAGATGTCATTGTTTTTACCACTGAGTACTACTCTAATGTGTAAATGTTCCACACTTTCTTTATCCATTCTTCAGTTGAGGGGCATCTAGGTTGTTTCTAGGTTCTGGCTATTACATATAATGCTCTATGAACATAGTTGAACAAATACTTTTGTACTATGATTGAGCATATTTTGGGTATATTCCCAAGTGTGGTATTGCTGGATCCTGAGGTAGGTTGATTCCCAATTTTCTGAGAAATCGCCATACTGATTTCCAAAGTGGTTGTACAGTTTGCATTACCACCAGCAATGGATGAGTGTTCCCCCTTACTCCACATCCTCTCCAGCATAAGCTATCATTAGTGTGTTTGATCTTAGCCATTTTGACAGGTGTAAGATGGTATCTCAGAGTTGTTTTGATTTGCATTTCCCCAATAGCTAAGGAAGTTGAACATTTCCTTAAGTATCTTTGGCCATTTGAAATTCAATGCAATCCAGATCAAAATCCCAAGACAATTCTTCACAGACCCTGAAAGAATAATAATCAACTTCATACGGAAAACAAAAATCCCAGGATAGCCAAAACAATCCTATACAATAAAGGAACTTCGGAGTCATTACCATCCCTGACATCAAGCTCTATTACAGAACTACAGTATTGAAAACAGCTTGGTATTGACATAAAAACAGAGATGTTGACAAATGGAATCAAATTGAAGACCTGGATATTAATCCACATACCTATGAACACCTGATTTTTTGTTTTTTTTTGTTTTTTCGACACAGGGTTTCTCTGTGGCTTTGGAGCCTGTCCTGGAACTAGCTCTTGTAGACCAGGCTAGTCTCGAACTCACAGAGATCCACCTGCCTCTGCCTCCCGAGTGCTGGGATTCAGACGAACACTGATTTTTGACAAAGAAGCTAGAATTATACCATGGAAAAAAGAAAGCATCTTCAACAAATGGTACTGGCATAACAGGATGTCAACATGTAGAAGAATGAAATAGATCCATATCTATCACCATGCACAAAACTCAAGTCCAAATGGATTAAAGACCTCAATATAAATCCGACCACACTGAAACTGATAGAAGAGAAAGTGGGAAGTAGCCTTTAATGCATGGGCACAGGAGACCACTTCCTAAATATAACCCCAGTAGCACAGACACTAAGAGCAACAATAAATAAATGGGACCTCCTGAAACTGAGAAGCTTCTGTAAAGCAAAGGACACAGTCAATAAGATAAAAAGGCAGCCTACTGAATGGGAAAAGATTTTCACCAATCCCACATCAGACAAAGGCCTGATCTCCAAAATATATAAAGAACTCAAGAAGTTAGACATTAAAATTTTAAATAACCCAATTAAAAAATGGAGTACAGAAGTAAACAGAGAATTCTCAACAGAAGAGATTCTTTTTTAACGTCACTTTTGTTTACTTGACTTTTCTCCTCTGGTTTCTGTTTCAGTTCTGTGGATCTTGGTTTTTACTTTCTTTCATTTCTTACGTTGTAACAAATTGACTTTCTTAATCCAGTATTGTAAAATTAAAGCAATGGATTTCAGGTCATTCTTTTATAAGAGCAATTTTAAAGGTACAGATTTTCTCCTAAGTACATTTCAGTAACATCCATTAATTCTATGGAGGTTTCCCCACCCATTTAAAATGCTTTCTGATTTCCTTGTAGTCTTTGACCCATAGCCAATTTGGAAATACATCCATCATTTGGTTTCCAATTACTTAGAAAACAATTGGGGCTATATATTTGAAAAATGTGTGTGCTATTTCCAACTGATACCTTTGTAGTGAGAGCATCCTCTATATGGCATCAGTCCTTATACAGGAATTATGACTTGCTTTGTGGAGGATTTGGTCCATCCTGGTGATTTCAGATGACTGTGAAAAGAAGTGTACTTGCTGATGTTATATGTTCCAAACATCAACTGATGATGATCAACAGTCTAACAGTCCTCTTCAGGTCAGGGTTTTCTATTGTGTTTTGTTTAGTAATTCAAAATTTAGTCTATATCTATCAAAAAAGCTCATATCTTTTCAAAATATTAAGTATATTTTATGAAGTTTATTTCTTAGAATTTTTAGCAATGCCATTTTGATGATTTAAAGATTATGTTCTTCTCCTGTTGCTTTAAACTTTTAGTATCATGCACAGAAAGTAATGTTGGGGACTTTACTGGAAATTTACCTGGCAATGTTACTGAATTCTAGACTCATAGACTCTAGACTCATAGACTAATTCTATGAGTTCCAATTGATTTTCTTGAATTTTCTAATCCAATGACTATAATCACTATAAATTCTGGCAGTTTTCCTTTAAAGTATAAATGCTTCTGTTGTCTTCCCGTCATTGGAACCTGTGGCACCATCTACCACACACCCCTTCATCATACCCACACACATTCAAGAAAAGAATGGTCAGAAGAGAGATAAGCATTATTCACTAGTCATCATCCATAAAAGCAGCCAGCCAAGCGAGCATTTTAAACTGCCATACACTAGGACTAAAGAGATTTACTTAAAGAGAACCTGATTCTTTGTGCTCACTGTGGTCAGTGAAGCTTGAGCACGACAAGGTCTCTGTTGTCGTCATTCATGCTTCAACAGATACTGTAGAAAATTACCTCCTCCCAGGCTTGCCAGGCATCCCTGCCCCTCTGCTGCGCACAGAGGGTAGAATTCCTAAGGACGATTTACAATCCCTTAGACACTGTGAACTGTTTCATATATTTGACTCTGCACACACATAATCGCATGGAAAGTTCTTTCTCAGGTATTATTTAAAAATCTAATCTGTCTGTTTGTTCAAAGGATCTCTTTACAAAAAGATAGGTCCGTTAACAGTCATTTCTAACAACAGATATAGAGAAAACAAAACTCACACATCATAGCCCCAGGTTAAGATGTATCTGTTTGAATGGAGTCTAAAAGACTTGTCTCCTTCAATAGCTATTTTTAAAGGCATTTCTTTATTTGATGTGGGTAGGTGTTTTGTCTGCTGGGAATCAAACCCGGGTCCTCTGGAACTTCAGAGCCATCTAGCCATCTCTCTAGACCTATTCTTTAATATTTTTGCTTTTGAGAGGGTATTTTGGTTTGAAGTTTTATCTATTTGTTTTGGTTTATTTTCATTTGGTTTGGCTTTTTGAAACAGATTCTTGATAAATAGTCCAAATTGGCCTCAAATTCACTCTGTAGCCCAGGCTGGCATCAAACTCCAGATCCAGCTAGGGAGATGGCTCAGCTAGCAAAGGCACTAGCCAACAAGCCTGACAATATGGGTTTGATCCCTGGAACCTACTGGGTAGAAGAGGACTGATCCGGAAAGTTGTTCTCTGGCTGCCACATATGTACTGAGGCATGGTGCACATGGGTCTATATGTAAATAAATAAATGTAACTTAAAAAAATAAATCTCATTCACGATCCTCCTGCTACAAGCTCTCATGTTGGACTACAGACATGTATCACCATGCCCAGCTGCTCGATCCCATTCTAGAAGTCTGAATGTGATTTAAAAAGAAAAAGTTGCCTTTTCCCCCAAAGGTCTCACATTTTTAACTCTATTAGTGGTTCTTTTCATGATTAGTTTCTATTTTTAAATCATTTTTGCCTGAAAATTATTTTTTTATTACAAAACCTTAAAAGGAATAATTAAGACATCTACTATTATCTTTCTTAACCCTCTTTGCTTAGAGCTATCAGCAGAGGTTCTCTCTCTCTCTCTCTCTCTCTCTCTCTCTGAATTGACAACTGCTTTGATAGATTCCCTGACGCGAAGGCTCTGCTTCTCCACCCTTGTTTCTAGAACCCAGTATCAGTCACCTCACCTTCTATTCATCTGAATTTTAATTTTTTGCTCTGGTGACATTTTAGTTCCTGTTGAAAAACCTTGATATGGGTTTCCTCCACCATGTTGACCACCAATCCACAGATCCTCAGGCGGTTCTGAATCTAGGCACGAGTGGAGAAAATTTAGTCCCGTCTGATTTTTGACTCCCTCGTCCTGCCATTTCCGTTAACATTCCAATATTAGAGTCACGTGCAAACAAAATGAGAACCATGAGGGCCTGACAGCTGCCTCTTAGAGAACTCTTATGCTCTAGAGAGGAAAGTGTAAAGTTTTGGTAGACATTTAGCTGTGTTTGCCATGATCTTGCTTATGACCAGTTACTTTTCTTGTCCTCACTGAAAGTTACACTCTAGCTGGTGGCTATAATAAAGGTAAGTATGAATGAATAGCCGTTTTGTTTGTTTGTTTGTTTTTTGTAGTACTAAGAATCTAACATCTTCATCAAAACAATGAGAAGAAATTGCTAGGCTTTAGTCTTCCTTTTACCAAAGTAAGATGCCCATTTTTCTCTGATATTAAGCACCAGGAGCACTCAGAGTTAAAATTACTCATCTGCATTGACTTTCCTAACACTTTTTCCTGGAAAACTTTTCTCGTTCCTTCTTGTGTTTATTATAAATTTTCTCCATATTTTTTTTTGCTAACTTTTTCAGACTAGGACTCAGGATATAAAAGTCTGTGAACCTCTTCTACTTGTAGATATTTAAATTATTCCTCCTTCTTGAAGACAACAAAAGTCAGGAATTTAACTTTGAAGATAGTACTTCATTGATTTATTCTTTTACTTATCAATTTTTAATTTTTTCTTGGGTTGCTTTATCCGTATCTGCCTTTGAAAGTTTTACTACATGGCTGCTGAAACTTTAGAACCCTTTTCTTGTCTCTTCACTCATGCACTTGAGCTCACTGCCTCTGGCTTTTCCAAGAACTCATCCCCATCTCCCAAACCCCTACTTCTTTGTGAGCTATTCCCATCCCACTAGTAAGTTCACTTAGTGCTTACAATTTCCTCAAAGACACAGGTTACATTTGTTCTGGTAAATGAAAAGATTCCAGCTATGTGTTTCACTATAATGTTGTTTCCTTGGCTTGTCATTGTTTTGAAAGAATGTGATGGTGCATAAATATTTAATGAGTTTATATGTGAAAATTAAGTTCTAAGTATATATGGCTTCTTACAGACCACTTTTCATCCTCTGAATCAAGCCTTGATCAGGGTGTGAGGCATAGCCTATGGAGCCTGTACCCTCTGGGTGTAGAGCTTTTCTGAACTCTTCAGTCTCAGTAAATCCTTGTACTACCATCATTATCTGTAGACTCCATTTTTAATTAAGAAAGATTTTTTCACATATTTTGATGACGTTTTCCCTTCCCCAACACCTCCCAGCCCTCCCCCACCTCCCTATCTTCTCAATTTCCTTTCTCTCCTTTACCCCAAAACCCCAAAATAACAAAATAAAAACAAAAACTGAAAATCAATAATAGCAACAACAACAAAACAAAATAGTAAGACAAACGGTACCAAACAAAGTGTCCACAAAACAATCAAACAACAACAACAAAAATATGGGATCTGTTTTCTATTGACCAATTACCCCTGTGCATGGGTCCTGCCCTGGAGTGTGGTTGATATACTCAGTGTCACTCCGTTGGAAAAAACTGATTTTTACTTCACCAGCACATATCAATTGTAAACAGACTCTTGGTTAGGTGTGGAGTTTGGGAGTTTGTGCCCACTTTTCCTTTTCCAGTCGGGAACTTCAATGGTGCTGAAAGGTACTCTGCATGGTCTTTACCACATCCTGAGCTTTCGTGGCTAATAGTCCTTTGAAGTTCTGCTTAGCAGAAGGAGAGAAGGGGGTGTGAACAACTGAAAGCTCTGAAGATTTCTGATTAGTCACTAGGACAAATTCTGTGCTCCCATTCCTCCTTCATGTTCTACTCACCTATTCACAGAGTAGAGCTGCTACACAGCTATGCATCTGCACAGCAATACTTTGGCCATGGTTTCATTTTTATGTGTTGCAGTCCACAGTTTTAATCCATTTTTCTTTTTTGAAAATCTTATTTTCTTACATTCATAAAATTATAAAATATGTTTTAAGTCAATGGAACAGATTTGACCCCTAAGTGACAACTTGAACTCAGTTCTCATTTACCTTCAGTTACACCCCTCCAAATTCGATACTTTTTATGAGGGAAACATGGAATTCAAATCAGATATACTTTTGACATAAGGTTCTTTTAATGCTATTAAGAACATGCTAGCAAAGTTAGCATTAAAGAGCATCTTTTAAAGTAGATAGTTAAGTACAAACATCAATTAAAAAAAAATGAAACTGGCAGCCTGATGTGCAATTCCCCTCTGTGTGCTGTGAATGCCATTGGTTAATAAAGTGGCCTGGAAACCAACGAACAGCCCCCGACTACAGCAGTCAAAGTACCTTCTGTATTATTTTAATTAGATTTTGATATCAGGATAATTCTAACCTGATTAATTGGAAACCCCAAAATGTTAGAGATGCTAGAGTCATGAGAAACATGACAAGGAGAAGCTGTAGACGGAATGGAATTAACCCGTGATAGACAAACACGTTGCAGGCAGAAAAAGCAGAATGGCAGAGACAACTAAGACTTCTGGAATTAGAAAGGGATCTAAGGATTTGAAATTTGCACTGCTAGACTTCTCGGTCTTGACTTGGTTAAGAATTTCCTCATCAGGCCCTTTTCCTCTTTTGGGGAATGGTAATATATATTCTATACCATTGTATGTAATTTGGTCTTTTATTCGACAGGGGAGCATACAGTTAAGAGATTGTCTTGAGTTTCCAATGAAATTTTGAACTTTGGGATTTAAAACAGTGTTGAGATTTAAAAACTATCAGGACTTTGGCAGATGAAATAAATGAATTTCACATTATGATATGGCCACAAGCCTATTGGAGCCAGGGAATTAAATGTGGTGGTTCGAATTATGCAGGTCTTCATAGACTAATGGTTTGATTATTTGGTTCCCAGTTAGTGGAACTGTTTGGGAAGGTATGCTAGCCAGTTTCATGTCAAATTCACACAAGAGTCATTTAGGAGGAGAGCCTCTCAAATGAGAAAATGCTACCACTAGAGTGGCCCATGGGCAAGACTCTGGTGCATTTTCTTGATTGACGATTGTGCTGACTAGTTTTTATGTCAACATGACATAAACTACAGTCATTTTGGAAGACAGAACCTCAGCTGAGAAAATGTTCCCACCTGATTGGCCTGTGGGCAAGTCTATGGTGCATTTTCTTGATGAATGATTGACATCGGAGGGCCCAGCTCACTGTGTATGGCACCAGCCAAGGCTGTTGATTATGGGTGTCATAATAAAGCAGGCTGAGCAAGCCCCAAGAAGCAAGATAGTAAGTAGCACTCCCTCATACATAGCCTCTGCATTGGTTCCTACCTCCATGTTCCCAAGTTGTGTGTCTGCCCTCATTCCCCTGGATGACGGAATGTAAGCTCTAAGATAACATTAACCCTTTCCTTCCCAAGCTGCATGGGGTCATTGTGTTTTACCACAGCAATATGAGCCCATGACAACGATTGATATGAGATGGCCAAGCTCACTGTAGGGGATGCCACTCCTGGGCTGATGGATCTCGGTATCATAAGGAAGCAAGCTGAACAGGCCAAGATGTGGAAGTCAATAACAAGTACTTCTCCATGGCTTCCTTGGTTGATATTCTTTCAAACTGTAAGATGAAACAAACCTTTACCTCCCCAAGTTGATTTTGTCATGGTGTTTTATCATAGCAATAGAAACTCAACTAAAAGAGAAGAATTAGGAGGTGTGGCCCTTCTGAAGGAGGTATGTCACTGGATGTGAGCTTTGAGGCTTCAAAAACCAAGACTGATAATACGAGTGTGATGTTTAAGATCTACATGGTAGAATAAGAAAACTGTTTGACAATTTGTTCCCAGTTAGTGGAACTGTTTGGAAAGGTATGTTAGCCAATTTTCTGTCAAGTTTATGTCCCATGGCTATATTCTGACTTCCACAAACATGTTGTGGCATACACATTCCCCCAGAGCTCACATCAGTCTGAGGTATTCTCTCTCTCTCTCTCCCTCCCTCCCTCCTTCCCTCTTTCCCTCCCTGCCTTCCTCCATCTCCCTCCCTCTCCCTCCCCTCACTGCTTGCTGCTTTTGGATTAGGATGTACCACTAAGCTCCTGCATCACAGCCATGATTGCTCATGCCATGCCATGATGTTTATAATCTGATCTATGGAACTGTAAGCAAGTTAAATGCTTTCTTTCATAAAAGTTGCCTTGGTCATGGTGTCTCTTCATAGCAAGAGAACAATGACTAAGAAAACTGATGATAGAAATAGCAAAGAAAGCAGAGAGGCTCAAAGAAAAACAAACACCATGACATACAAGCAATCAGAGAGAAGCCCTGTTACATTTTAGATATTTAGATATAGAATTTCCTTATTCTAGGATCTACACTTTAGAATAGATAGTGATACTATTTTCAGGTTTTTAAAAAAATTATTTATTTTTTTAAACAATCTTTTCTCATTTTATATCTAATACCAATTCTCTCTTCCTCCTTTCCTTCTGCTCCCCCACCTTCTATATATCCCACCGCCATCCACTCCTTAGAGAGAGTAAGGCTTCCCATGGGGAGTCAACAAAGTCTGGCACACCACTTTGAGACAGGACCAAGGCCCTGTAATCAGACTGATGACTACCTTAATTATCATCTTAGAAACTTCATCAAGCAACTGATGGAAGCAGATGCAGAGATCCACAGCTAGCACTGGGCTGAGCTCCCAGAGTCCAACTAAAGAGAGGGAGGAGTGATAATATGAGCAAAGGACAAGATGATGACGGGGACACCCACAGAAACAGCCAACCTGAGCTAGTGGGTGTAGTGGCATTTCAATTATATTTTAATAAATAAAGACTGCCTGCAGATCTGAGAGTAAAACAGTTCCACTGGTCAGTCTTATAGACCAGGTTATGGTAATAAACACACACCCTTAATCCCAGTAGCCATACTAGTTCATAGAAATCAGGTGGTGCACACCTTTTGTTTTGTTTTTGTTTTTGTT
>PVIU01002741.1:0-40322 GCA_004026605.1 Ondatra zibethicus | reverse complement strand
AGGTTGGACCCCAATTTCTGACCCTGAGTTTTTATTAATTGTGCTTCATTTGGTAGCCAACTTTTGGGGGCAAAAATGTATAAAAAAGCTGTTTGTCTGAGGCTTCCTAGCCACCAGCCCAGGCCAGAGCTGGGATTAGAATTACAGTTCTAGGAACTGGAATCCAAACCTAGCCACCTTGGCTACATAGAAAAACTAGTGCTTCCAGCTCCCATCTGCCCTGGCTTAGCTTCCATGTAAAGGTGGAAAATACACTGAGCATCTGGATACTGTATATTATTGTGTTGTCTTTGAATTGTTTGACTGCTGAGGAAAGAGCAGCAGCTGCTAAAAGACTTTTGATTATACATGTTGCTGGATTAATCCAATTTATGTATTTTGAAAATGCCTTGACTTCAAAATTTAAGACAAAGGATATGTTACTTTGGAGAAGAGGTTTTGATTTTCTTTCCACAGGAAGTGAGAGGCTGTGGATTCTTTCTTGGTTAAGAAAAATAAGGTTTGATCAAGGAAGACCCCCTGAAAAATCTCCAATGGGAATAGATGACCCAGCTGACCCAATGTTTCAGAGTACGTTTGTTGCAGTTTCCTTTGAGTTCTACATCCAGAACAGCTTCAAGACTGCTGGCTGAAATGATCCAGCCTGACAGAATACTCCAGTAAGGACTTGACCATAATCCTAAATTTTCTTTGGGTCCCCATAAGATTATCAGCACCCCAATCAGCAGGAAGTAGCCTGGAAAACTGCACCCAGAGGGAACTGACCTGAGGACCTTGACTGCCACTGTGTGTGGGAAGCTCAGCCTCCCAGATGTCAACAACTTTGGCTCACCTTGCCAAGTTGTGATTCTGCCTTGTGTATCATTACTATGATGTCTATTCTTGTGATCTTGGAGAAAAGCTTTCTCTTTCTTGTATCAGATATTTTATCCATTAATATAGTTAGTTTTTGTTTTATTCATCTGTCATTTCTCCTTAAAGCCTGGCCCTTGGGTAAACATTAACACACTCTTCAACATTTTAGTCACTGCTCCCATTTGATGGTTATGACATAGCTGCATATGATATTATGCCTGATTTGTTCTCCCATAGACTGAGGTTTTTCTGTGAGACTCATCAAACCCTAATGCAAAGAGAACCCCTACAACTACCTTACTATTGTACCAGTGACACCCACAAACTTCCAAATCCAAATGGACAAGCAGCCCAACCAGTTACAGCCCTCCATACAGAGTATAGACTACATTTAATCTCCTGGAAAATTATCAAAGAAAATAGGCAATAAGTAATAATCCTATTTGATAAGCAGTCGGTGGAAATTTACATAGCGCAAGAATCTGATGGTGCACAGAGCAGTGATTCATTTGCAGGGCTGGCTGATGTCATAAACCAGGAGAGGGGCTCAGGAGAAGTTTATGGGCAGTAGCAGTTCCCTCTGAGTAAATTATGGCTGTGTATTCATTCTGGGACATTTACTACTTTCTCCCATAAATACAACTAATGTGTTGAATTTATTTCCGAAGCACAAAGTAGAGTTATAACTTATCTTAAACTTTTCAGTGGGGAGGCTTATAAAACAACTTCAAAGGAAATTCTTTGGGGCTGGCTTATTGAAGATTTTAACCAACATCTTCATTTTCCCTTTTAAGGCCATGGCACACATAATCAAACTCTCATTTCAGGATGTGGCATGTTTTCAAAGGCAACACACAGAAACCGGGTTTGCAATTGCTGTTTTCCTTTACTTCACCGCTCGTGTCTTTCTCCAAAAAATCTGAGTTTGACTCAAGCACGGTTTCCGCATAAGAGGACCTTATTTTTTTTCCTTTTTGAAAGAGGCTTGTCACCATGAATAAAGCATACTTATCTGCAACCAAAGCCATGAAAACTTATTTCAATTAGTTTTTAATTATCTAAAAATACACAGTTGAAAGGAGGCATTCAGGAGTATCCCTGAAGCCTAAAGGAATTCTCCAAGTTTGTTTAATGCTCTAGATATGCAACAAAGGGCTAAACCTGCACTGATCTTGTATCTACAAACTAAGAAGGCTGGGGTAGGGCAGAGATGGGAAGGGAGGTGAGGAGGGATGGTTTCTCTTGATGAGAAAACAATGGGAGGAATTTCTTCCCAAATGCTGTCTTCCCTTCCCAGCACACATTTTGTTTCCGTTGGCTTTCCCATACACTCACTGTCCACGCTATAGTGTTCCACCAGGAGCAAAGGCGGCAATGCAGGTGGAGAATGGGGCCACTAGGCACTCAACAGAGCGAGCGCAAACGGGCTCCAGACCAAGAACATAAGCATCCGCACAAAGCCACATGGCTGTAAATTACTGTCATTACTTTCCAAAAGTTCCCTGGGTCAAGCAGGATTGCTCATGCAGTCATAATTACAATCCAAGCTGTAGTCATCATTAAACAAACACAGAGACCACTGCAGTCTTGAGCCGAAAGCTTGTCCTGTTATCGGATCCTTATGTAAGATCTAGAAATACCAAATGGGAGGGAACAGCCCACACTCAGTTCCCAGGATTCAACGGGTGCCTGCCCTCTGCCAGCGGCTTGCTTCTCACCAGTAATAGCATTATGGATGGCCATATTTCACCAAGTATTGAAACAAGAAGGTAATTTGAGTAGCTTTGGAGATTGTCTAGTAAAACTGTCCAATGTACAGAGCCAGAAATTCACAAGACTGAGTTACCCAATGGATGTATTCTTCTGGCTCACAGCCTTTAGGTGAGCATTGGCCTTGGTTTCCACACGGGAGGAAGCCAAGTTTGGAAACTGACATTAATGGATACTTACAATGAGGCAGGGTGCAAAGCTTTCTTTGTATTTCATCTCCTTTTAATCTCCACAGTCACCCTATAAAACAGTTAATTGTCTGCATTTATAGAGGAAGAAACTGAAACTCAGAAGGGCACATTTATTTACTATCTCTTTCCTGACCAGCTGGTTTAAGAAGCAATGTTACTGCCAGGCTAGAAGCTTGCAATCGCAGCGATTTCAGAGGCTGGGGCATGAGAATGGAAAGTTTGGGGACGGCCTTAGCTACAGAATGAGTTCAAGACCAGCCTGAGTAATGTAAAATAACAAGTTAAAAAGACAGCTAGAGTTACAGCTGGGCTATAGAGAACTTTCCTGGCACTGAGAGACTGTGAGGCTCTGGACTCAATCTATAGTACTGCAAAGAAATTAATAAATAAACAAACAAACAAATGAATGCCTCTTCCTTTGGGCTTTGCGTTAGTGACAGAAAAGATAGGAGAGTACAAACGTATTAAATATAATGTCACCCAACATTATTTTGTCTTAAGATTTGTCTTTAAAGATGAGGCATCTGCACAAATCCAAAAAAAATACGGATGTTGTCATAAACGAATGTCACAAACCAGTTCTCAGCACCAGCATCTGGAAGAGCACAGGTGCAGAAGACTACAATCTGCAAAACAAAACCTGACTCTGAACGAGTAGCCTATTTTGATGTCTTCGTGGTGTGCCCATTCACAAAGCACATAAACAAAACAGACCTCAGAGAGCACATAGCCCCCGCCTAGGCCTCCTTCACTTCACAGCTAGTGGTACAATTACAATGGACAATTACCAAGGATGAACAACTAGTGCTGTAGGTGTTTCTAAAGAAAGATGAACTCATCTCCAGTCCTTAGCCATTGCTCCTGGGCTGCATTTTAAACACTGACCAAACAGGAAGTAGACATGTCTGAAAACTTACCATGTGAGAGGTGCTCACCATGCAAAAACGTCTGGGCCTGCGTTTTAAACACTGACCAAACAGGAAGTAGACATGTCTGAAAACTTACCATGTGAGAGGTGCTCACCATGCAAAAACGTCTGGAGGAAACACTGTGACGAAGTGCACCTTCACAGGTGGACTCTTGAATGCCAGCCTAGAAACTAGACAGATGTTCTCCCAAGAGGCAAGCCCTCTATTCTTTCTCCAAAAGATTCAGAAGTAATCCTAAATTCAACTGTGGAGACACTCTGAAACGCTACACCATATGTCCCACTTGGCGAAGTAACTTAATTTTTCTGAAGTCTAAATGTTATTTTTCATTTACAGATAAGTCTTTCCTCCTGAGGACTGACTCCTAGCTTCCTGGTCAGCCTCCATTCACCAGGTACACACTAATTGCTGCACCTACAGTACTGGGCCTTCTGGGTTTCTCTAAGGCATTTCCATGTTGTTAGCCTCTTGCTAGCCCTGTTTGACCCCTCGTTCCTGTCTCAGCATTGAAAGCACAGAGCAGAATCTCCAACTTGTAAAAGACCATTTGAAGTCTTCCAAAGATGCATCTGAGTGATTTCACTCATGATTTGATTCAAAACATATTATAAATATCAAAGACTCAAGGGCGCACATGAAGGACAATTCAAGCTTTCAGAAATTATTTTACAGATGGATAGAAATTTTCAGATATTGGTAAGTGCTAGGAGGAAAAACCAGAAAAACTTGATCAAGGGTTGGTGACAGAGTGGCAGGAAGGGGTGGGTAATGAAGGTGGGGAGCTCTTGGAGACCATTCTCAGGACCCTTAACTGAGCTGAGCTTCAAATTGTAAGAAGCTTCAAATGAATTAGTGAAACAATTGGCTTCCCACCATTAACAAGGCTAGAACAGCACTTTAATTACCTCCTCAAGCACAGCTCTCTTTTATCTAAATAATCGTGTGTCATATCTACTTCTGTCTCGCCAGAAGATATAACCATGTCTAGCAACTAATCAACAAATGTTTGTTAAAAGAAACACAGATAGAGACAGAAGTTTCTGTCCTGCCCGTTCCCACAGCCGTTCAGTCTCAAAAACACACACACAGGATTATTAATTATAAACTATTTAGCCTATTAGTTCAGGCTTATTATTAACTAGCTCCTACAATTTAAATTAACCCATAATTCTTATCTATATTAAGCCATGTGGTTTGGCATCTTTTCTCAGTGCAGCATTTTCATCTACGTTTGGGTGGTGACTGCAGTCTATGTCTTTCCTCTTCCCAGAATTCTCCTAGTCTGGTTGCCCCACCTATACCTCCTGCCTGGCTACTGGCCAATCAGTGTTTTATTAAAACCAATACAAGTGACAAATCTTTGCAGAGTGCAAGAGCATTATCCCACAGCACACACAAGATATTCTCTTCAGAAAAATGTTTACACGCATGTCTACAAATGAAATGTCTGGCACAATCACAAACAATATTCCCATTCTTTGAGGATGGCAGCATGAGCCATCTTCAGGGTACAGGGTCTGCAGGGATTGATAGACCAACTTAGATACAGTCATTTCCATTTAAACAATTTCCAGCTCCTATCATTTGGATGAGAACTTCTGCTGATGCGCACAGGGCTGTAAAATCATCTAGACAGCAATAAAGAGACATCTACCAGAAGATTTACAGATATTCAGAAAAACTAGCAAGTCTAATAGGCCAGGAGAGCCCAATCTAAGTCACTGAGGATGGGAACTATGAAATCTTTGAAAGAAAACTTGTTCCAAGAAACAAAAGAAATAGAGCTTTAAGCATTCAGCCGAGGCATGTATGAACAAAGGAAGGGGTGATGTCTGGCCACATCTGTCCTCAACCAACAACCCTGGAGATAGATGACAGCAGGGTCTATACATGTGAGCTGAAAGCACTCTTTCAGTGAACTCTAAATGTTGTGACTCAAACACCTGGGCACAAGAAACTCTAACAGTCTAATACAGAGGGGTAAGCTTTTTTCTCAAATATGAAAGCTGGATCGCTGAAATGTTACTATAAAGAATAAGCACAGCACTGGGCCTCAGTGAAATCTCATAAACCTGAAAGTTCAGCTACAGAAAAACTGCCTTCCAGGCCAGCAGCAGCCATAGCAGCAACTGTAGCTGCTGGTCATTGGCGCCTGTGATATAGATTACAAGGTACCACCAAAAGCAGTGATTGTTGGAGTGCTAGATACCACCAAAGTATCATAGATGGTTTAGAGGCATGTTTGATCTCCTAAGGAACTCCAGAAAGATATTCATGTCTTCTTACAATGATTCACCTGTGACTTTTAGACTTATGATGGAATGAAGATGTCTCTCATCCAACACAAACTAGGCTACAAATATTAGATTTGATCTCAACACAGGCTAGTTACAGGTGGCATGATACTGCCTTGCAAGATGAGCAACAAGGCACCCCTGCAGACATGCTCAGCCACATAGTCATAAGGATAGACCATCTTCTACAGTGTTCTTTGTATTCATAGCTAGGAGTGCTCTATAGTTAAATTGTTGAACTCAGATCCCACCTTGGATGGGCTTATTGGAAGTAACCCCATTGTAAGTTGGGTAAGAGCTGTGTATTCTTCTAGATCCAGTATGTGAAGATCTGTGAACACTGGAGATAACATTAACTCACGGTCTGTAGTGAAAATCATGGAAGGAGAAGTGGCTAGCCATAATCTATGTATTTTAGGCCTACAGCACACAATAGCTATTTCTTGTGGTCTGGCTCAGCAGTAAGTTGAAATATGGATAATGGTATAGCTCAAATAATTTGTAGTTTTTAAAATAATATTCATCACTACTTGTGGGTATACAACAAAATAGAGAAATTTATAAAAAATAAAATTCCTCAATTTTCCTTTTATCTGTAATTCTAACCCTACATTATTCTATTACAGTTCCTCATTCAAACACATGGGAAAAGGATGCATCTGCTTTGCTTAGTATCTCCACATGAGTCTAACCTCATACTGCTTCTCCTAATTGCTCTCAAAATGCCAATTGCTTCAGCTTAAATTTTTTGGGGGGTAAAATTTACATATAAGTCAGAATCAGAACCAAGTAATGGCATGTATGTTGGCTGGAAATAACAGAAAACTAAATTGGAGGTACTTTTTGAATTTGAGAAATTTCTTAAATTTGAGAAATCAAAAGATATTAACTTTTGAACACAGAAATAAATCTGAACCTAGGGATACTCTAAGCCAGCATGGTCAAGAAATAACTCTTCATCTTCTCCCTGTATGTCACCCAAAACCTCATCCCTATCATTTCAAGATTGCTGTAAACTGTGGGTATCACATGCAGATATAGTGTTATCTAGAAGAAGAAAACTGTTTCTTCCTGTGAACTTTTTTTATAAGTCAATTAAGAAAAGCTTGGAACAAATTTGTGAAGTTTGTCACTGTTAGCATTAGATCACAAGTGTGGTCCTGGTTGAAAGTCTCAAGCAATCCTGACTTCTGCCAGAATCACTGGAAAGTCATCCTGACAAGAGATCCTGATTTAATTACAGGAGCATGAGACCTGAGAGTAGACATCATTATACTCCCTAAAGGGGTCCGACAATGTGGTGAAGGCTTCAGGAATCATGATACAGTCTGAGGAGATTGAAACTTGCAATACCAGGAACACCTGATCACGCAGATGGAAGTCAAATGGAAAGCACACTGCTAGATAAATATAGTAGGGAAAGATGGTATCCAGTGGACCACACACAAGTTCTCTCAGAGCTCTCCTTAAAGAGCACCTATGGTCAAGGTGAGCAGATACCTTTTTCTTTTTAATTCTAGGGAAACTCAAAAGTCCTTTTTCCCACATTCTAGGCAAATATATATATATATATATTCATATATAAGACTAGAATATACATATATAATATATATATACATATATATATGACTGGGAGGTTGAGAATCTTAAAATTCCAAGAGTCTACTACTATTGTCTGTTTCCAGTTAAAAATATTCTAGTTTCCCATTCCCCCAAACTACAATCAAACTTTAAAATATCTAGTGATAGATTTGATATCTCTGGGCAATATCAGGTGACCAGAGGTTGCCATTTTGGTGACCTTTCTGGGGAGCTAGTTTCCTCTTCAGTCTCCTTGTATTGGTCAGGGAAGGCTAGTGGTTAAAATGATGTGAAACTGGAGGCTGGGCGAAGGGCTTGGGACCTGAGATTGGAATAGGAAGTGTGAGAGATGTGGGCCTATCAAGAGGCAATTACCATCTGAGCTTTAGTTCTTTCGTCTGTAAGACAGAGATAGACAAGAACAATTGACTCATTCTGTTCTAGCAAGGATTAATTTCGATCAGTCCTTTCCAAACTGAATTCACCTAAGAAAATCTGGAGAGACTGCTGTAATACTAAGGGTTCATTGTTATCTCTAGTGATGTTCAGGTTAGAAGTCTCTGTAGATCTATAAGTTTGAATCTCTAGTAAGGTCACAAGCAACACTGATTCTGCTGGTCTAGACACCACTTTTGAGAGCCAATGACTGAGATAATATAAGCAAGGGACATAGCCAGTTCTAGAAAACAGTGAGCAGGCAGTCAACATGGTTCATGGGGTACATTTTCACTTCACATTTCACTCATTTCAACCTCCCTCCTCCCCTTCCTTGCCTGCCCTGAGGGTCCTTTATGTTGAACCTCAGTTCAGAGCTCCAACTGACCTACTTATTTTTAATGACATTTTAGAATTCCCTAAACTATGCATCTGTTCTATCTCTTCTAATTCTCTCAGTTTGTCCTGACATCATCCACTTATCATCATAATGTCAAAGTCAAGTCAAAGCATGTAAAAATTTTGGGACAGGAGTGTTCCCCTGCAATGCGCTTATTCAACATTATGTGGGTGTGTCGTTAAATCACCCTAGAAGTTCTCTAACTTGATTCCATTTTCACTATAATTATTTTTCTATTAATAAATCTCCACTTTTACTGAATCCTTAGTCAACACTGACAGCTTGTTAGGACCAACTCTCTTTACTATCCACCACCCATTAACATCAGCTCTCTTTACTGTCTAACAGCTATTAACATCAGCTCTCTTTATGATCTAACACCCATTATGAACAGATCATGTCTGTAAAAGCCTTGGAAGCAGGGATTATGCAAAACTGAGCTTCAAAACCATAGTATTTTAGTCGTTTCTTGACTCTTCAATGAAAATATAGCCTTTTCTTCATTTAATAAATCATTCTTATGGACATATTCAAAATTGTACAATCTTCAGATCACATTTATATGTATTTTTCCATGTTATTCATACAGCTTCACAAAGGTAGACTTAGCACTGAAGTAGCCACCTCACAAATGAAAAAACAAAAATGAAGTCTGAATGTATGCAACGATGTAATAGTCACCTTGACCAGTTTGTTGTATAAGTTGAAGACTAACATTTCTTTTCTAATGATTAAACTCTACATACAGTGTTTACTCAGAAAAAAAGTTATATGACTTCTAAAAATTTACCATAATATTTGAGCACATAAGCATTGCATGTGAAATTGCTTAAAACTGAAAAGTAATATTTTCTGAATACTGAAAATCAGAATATACAGGGGAAAGGAAACTCTGAAACCGTGGTTCTCACTTTCTTGATGACACCACCATAATATTATTTTCATTGCTACTTCATAACTGCAGTTTTGCTAATGTTATGAATTGCAATATAAAAAAATCTGTGTTTTCCGATGGTCTTAGTGACCCCCATGATATGGTCATTTGACCCCCCAAATGGGCCATGAACCACAACTTGGGAACCACATATGTAAAACCATACCCACAATGACAGCCTCAAAGAAGACCACCAAACCATCCAGAGACATATCCAGTATCCAAGCTGCCTCTCACCACCCTATGTACAAACTACTCATGAATTTAAAGTTATTATTGCTGTAGGAAATCCTACAGCCAGTAGCCTTTAAATTACCCGCCCACTGGGCCGTGGCCTTTCATACTATTTATGCCAATGTAAAGCATGCATCCAGTCTCTTTTCTGGCTGAGGGATTTGGTTGCTCTTCCCCATTCCAGCAGAGGACTGTGGTCTGTGAGTCTACCCCTAAATAAATAACCATCTATTATTCTCAATTCTGAGCTAGTGTGGGATTTCTTTTAAGCGTCCTTCTTCATGTTATTTTTATTGGCCTACATATTATGATAATTTCCCATAGTAATAAGTACATGTTTCCCAGCAAGTGGTTGATTGTTCAAAAGCTTTATATTTTGCTTAACCAACTGATATTGCTTGTGTTTTTTGGATGAGCACTATCATGGATATTTTTGGACAACAGCTATGTCTTCTCAAATCCTTATACAAGTGCTCTTTGGGAAAAAATCCTCCAAATGGGATAATGGTATCAAAACACATCTATATTTTAAATATTTTTTATATTGCCAAGTTGACCTTCAGAAAGGTTGGGCCCAGTTTGCTGCTGGTCCCAACTCATAAGTACACAACCTCGCCTTTGATCATGCACATTATCTTCTTGGCTACTTGTAGATCTTTTTCTGGCCAAAGTATCTAGTATTCTTATACTTCACACACACACACACACACACACACACAGAGAGAGAGAGAGAGAGAGAGAGAGAGAGAGGCCACAAACAAGATGTGAGGACTGTGCAAACAAATTTGATAATGCTTTTTAAAACACCATTATCTTAAAACTCCACCAGTATTGTCTACACCCCCAATTCCAAACAACACCAAGAACTTTCACAATGGACTGCAGGTTATTATGAATCATTCCTGTCCATCAAAGTATCCCCACAGGTGTCTGTATTATCTCTTGGGTAAGGATAAGACAGAAGCATATCACACAAATCCTGCAAAGTAGAATTGGGAGCTCTGCCCAATCATTTCTGGAAGCAGTCTGCAAAAGCCCAGAGAGGAAGAAATCTAGACCTACCAGAACTCTGGGTCAAATGAATCATTTCAGGAGCCCCAGCCTGTAGACTGAGCTCTTCAAGCTCCCTTTCCACCAAGTTATGTCAACTACTTACTTGACCACTTATATACTTTTTGGGTCTAAAACTAGAACAAAACTGTGTGCTTTAAAAGTTTAAAAAGGATTATATCTACAGTCTAATTCCGTAAGACTGCTCATTAATCCTGATGCGGAAAGGACACAGCGTGTGCTGAGTCAAGTGTGTCACTAACCTTTCGAAAGTTGAATATATTCCTAATTGAAGCCCTTCCTAGGAGAAATGATTAAGCATTTATCCCCAGGTTGATATTTTACTGAATTTTATGATGCCTAAGATTTGAGATAAACTAATAAGATGAGTCGTTAGAACAACTTAGAGTATTCTCTAAGTTAAAGGAGACTTCAGACTTCAGTCTAGAAACAACATATGCTATGTTTCTTATCATGGTTTGTTCCTTTTGTGCTTTGCACAGCTAAACATACTTTTCTCCCTGAAGTACTGTGTGTGTGTGTGTGTGTGTGTGTGTGTGTAAGTAACAGAACTAGGCTTTATAAATTGGAAATTATGTCTACTTCCTGGCATTATGAAATTTTAGCATTCATTTGATTTAGGAAAGCAATGAGGTCAGGTAAGGTAAGGAGATAAAAAGGAAATATGTACCATGTGATTTTGTTGTTGTTTATGATGTTTCTATTTTTTGATTAATTTAAATATGCCTTGGTTTTCTCCAGTGCTTTCTTTCTTCTTATAGTTGATTACAGAAGGACATGAGCATGTGACCAGGAGTTCTTGACTAGACAGAAGGAGCTTATTCTTGTGACTCCATCCTGATGTGTAGGAGAAACTACTGTAGATCCCAGCTCCCGTGGTCCCTATGGGGTATGGTGTGTGTGTGTGTGGAGGAGGGGGATATTTTTCTTGTCTTCTTTGGAGGAGGTAGGTCATTCTTATTTTTTCTTGATACAGCCTCCTTCTTCCCCAGTCTAATTCTTAAGCAGCTTTTTTTTAGTTTAGTGGTTTAATTTTCCTATCATGTTTTCAAGAGCTTGTAAAATTCTGAAGTATACAGAAAATGCAAACCAGATGTATGTTTAAGGGCACAAACAAAAGCATATAATTATCTACACTTTCAGCTATAAATCCTTTGTTTCCCATTTGTTTTTATTTTCTTTTTCTTGGGCTCATAGATAAAGGCCTAACTTAACAGTGGTGAAGATGATGAAACAAACAGGGGGCAATAGATTCTAACACACAACTTCCTTTAGATGTAGGGTCACTCCAGCTGGTTTAACCATAACGCTTTATCCCAAAGAAAAAAATAAGAACTAAACTTTATGTGAGCCTTTCTGGGGTAGTTGGTAAATGGCTAAGAACAAAATAAAAAAAAAAGAAAAGAAAAAAGGCACACTGAAAGGTTGTGGTGACTGTGTCCATCATCAACATCCAAAGTGTAGTGCAAACCAATCATATCCAGGTTCATGTTACTTGTGGTTCTTGTCACAATTCCCAATGACAATGAAATGAACTGTTATTACTATTCAAGAATAAATCTCAAAAAATAGCTCTGTAGTTAATGCTCCAATCCCCCTGGTGTTAGCTGGCTGCTTCAACTTCTCTGAGCTGTCTACTTAGGAAATATCATGATATTTCACTAATCCAGACAATTTTAGAGAAGGAATAACCTTTTAAAGTTATAAGGACTTCACTGAAACTTGATGTTGTAATCATGAGACTATATGCATGAAACTCACACATGTGTCTAAGTACTGGCAGCCTTCATGAGGACTATCTTTAATTACTCTATTGTGTTTCTTCAGAGTGTGCACACATTTTCATGGGTACTATTTTCACACAAGGAGTAAAATGTATATTTCATCCTGAGAAAACAGAGGCATGGTTTTGTAAGTAAAAAAAAAGGGGGGGGGATGTGTCATCATAGCCTCCACCCAAAGGACCCATTTATTACCATTTCCCAATGGCCCAGCCCATGTGTATTCTGTGATGCTCCCTCTCCACTTGACACAAGAAGGGTAAGATTTGAGAACATGATGATTAGATGACCCATTTCTTCAAAGAAAAGCTTTGAGAGTAAACAGACATAGCCTCATATCATGACATTATTAGACTGAGTAGGAAAAAAAGATTAAACATATATAGTTTCATAATTCCAAAAGGATGTGGTAATCCCAAGAAATAGTTAAGGATGAATTCTAATCAGCAGAATTTTGAAAAGAATCATAATTGTACAGGCCAAGCTCAAGCAAAAATTGTACTTCTTTAGTAAGCCTGTTAACAGAAGCCATATTATTTTGTAGGCAGAGGTGGAGTTACAGCTATCTCACCTATCTTTTAAACTACCATGGCAACTTAAAGTTCATTCAGACTGAATAAGAAGGAAGCCACATGACATGCTACAGATCAACTCCTCTAACACATGACCTGTATTAGAACACACATTAATGTCAATAAAGAAATACATGTGATTTTTACAACTTTAACAAGAAATTCACCTGGTCCAGGGCTCTTGTGTCCTTTAGCAATTATATTTATATGAAGATGCTGGATAGCTGCATGTACTTAGAATCTCAAACTTCTTCGCAGATTTTGAGCTCCTGTGGTTGGCAGTGCTCTCCGTGGAGGAAGACTTAATGTAAGACCCTTGGAAAATGATGATACTATGGCAAAGTAGATGGTGTGGGTTCTCCTTTGACCACACTTCAAATTTCTGTACATTGTTTACAAAGTGACTTATGGTTAGAGTTTTCTAAAAATATGTGTTCTTGACATAACCATGTAAACCAGGAAAGTACTAATGTCTGCGGAGGGCATAAAGGGAATCATTTCTTTAAGACTGATTAAGTCTTAAGAGAAGTCTTGCTATTTCCATTGGGACCAGCCAGGTACCAAAGAACCAGACTTGTTGATCAGGAAGGCAGCCTGCATTCTGGAGCAGCTGAAATGCAATTACATTCTGGAACCCCTTTATAACTAAATAAAACTTTTTCAAACCCGATTCAGATTATCTTTGTCATGTTGCCTTAACTTAGTTCTCCCTTGTCACTGGCCAATCACTTATTGCCTTGAGAAGAATTTGGAACATGCACAGAGTTCCATATTTGGAAGAAAAATTGCATGGGAAAGAAAGTGAAAAGAAAAGTAATAGAACTTGGCTCCTACCCCATGGAACCACTTGACTTGGGACTTGGAAACCACAAAGCTACATGGAAAGGAGTAACTGGCCCCATCAAAGCACAAAGTACCTTTCCTGGGACACAACCCAAATCCGTTGTTTCCAAAGTTCTCAGATCCAGGAAGTAAAACATTTTGAGGGAATGAGTTTACACAGAATCTGTACAAATTTTCATCCTCCAGGAGATATATTTTTTCCATGAGTAGCAGCCATGATTTTATTTAAATAGGAATTAAAAAATTCCTATTTACTCAGTGTCCACAGGAAGTCTGCCATGCTTTTCATGAAAGAATCCACTGCAGTGAGCACCAAGCCATTCCTAGACAATTAAAAGTTTCATATGTATTCTAACCCTTATAACACAGATTTTGTTTTGTTTTGTTTTGTATGTTTCCAAGATTCTTCACATCATTTCTTGTACTCCTGTTCTGTTCAAAGCTAACCCTGAGTATAGTTGTAGCTATCTATCTATCTATCTATCTATCTATCTATCTATCTATCTATCTATCTATCTATCGCCTGTGAAAATTCCTGGTCACTGTTTCAGGGATTTGTGGTTGTATCCTAATCTTATTCATCCAGGTTAGAATGTCTCCATGATATTTGGGCTCCTTCCCTGTTTCTGTCAGGCTCTGAGAGAACTACCCATGTCCTAACTAGCTACTTTGATGTGCTGTGGTCTCAGAAATAAGACTCTTACACACAGTTAGGAATCCCATTTTTAAATTATTCACAATTATTTTCTACATAAACCAACATCCAACAGAGAAATGGTACATCTTTGTCATTTTAGCTTATATACAATGGGAAAACTCTCACTCTCCTCCCTCTCTTTTCTCCCCTCTCTCCCCCACGGTATGTGTAAATATATGTATATTTACAAAATGTCACTAGTTGACACACCAGAACAACAGCTTAATTCCATAGATCAGAATATATATAATAACAAAATTAATCAGAATTTATTCAGCATCAGTCAATTTGTTAGCCATTAATCTGATTAATTAAACTTGTTGTTCATCATATTTCCTATACAGTTTAATATAACTATTCAACTTGTAACATTGCTTCCATTTTGACTCTTCACAGCTGACACAAGAATCTATTGAGAAACATGGACAAGCTGCCCACAAAATAGGCACACTAGAGCACTTGGCACTGCATATCCAGGTTCAGCCTGAGATACACCTCTTCCTCAACTTTGATTCTTTCCTCCTTCAAGACATCTTTGGTACTCCCTGCTATGTTCTGACACTGCCTTGCTACCATAGATGTTCCAGAAATAAAGAGATTAGATGGAGGGAAAGGGAGATGGGAAGCAATACTAAAGAGTCCAGAAAAGGAGAAAGGTAAAAGCAGTTGAAAATCAAAAAGAAACAATGGAGGCCAAAGACAGGGGAGGTCCAATTGCTGATGAACATACTTCAGTCTGAAGAAATGAATATTGGACAGAAGCTTTAAGAAAGCACCATACGGGAGTTCCCTAAGAGTTTTTGGTGAGGAAAGGGTAGGTGAGCATGCAGAATCACAAGGAGGGAATGAGGCAAAAGCAAAGAGTAGGAGAGCGATGTTGCTATTTTAAGATTTTCCCTATCTCTTCATTCTCCTGCTGAGTGTACAGCATTCTCAAGCAGTTTCCATGAGTGTGTGTGCTTTATACTTAATCAATGTTTGATGAGTGAGTGGAGCATTAGAGAAAATTGATATTCTCTAAATTTGGGTTTTAAATCTAATCTCCTAAATTTAGTATCTAAATTTTAGTGAAGTCAGTAAATGAGTAAAAGGGTGGAGGGGAAGAGAGAGGGACGAGTGAAGTACCAGTTACCCCACATCTCAGTATCTGTAGGAAGATGGTAGATCTCTTGGGGCACACTACTAGCTCAAATCTACAGCAACACTTAAATGACTCCCCGGGTTGGTTCTAAGTGCTACCCTGCGTTCGTGAGTTTTGAACCCTCATCCAAGGGTACCCCAATGCAAGTGGAGACAACACTGCTTTCCTCAACTCAGGTGAAGTGACAAGAATGACATCGATGGATGTTTCTTGCCAGTTGATGGCAAGCATGCAAGAGGCAATCTGCTTTTTTACTCTGTGTGCCGAGACAGTTGCTGATTAGACACAATACCCAGAAAACAGAATAAAGGTAAGTGTCTAATATATACTTGAAGGTCAGCAGATGGGAAGGGCTCTGCCTGTACAGCAGTTGCCTCCACAGTGAATATTGTTGCAAGACTCAGAAGTTAGTGGAAGTGTGTTTGCCCATTTTCTGGCATGATGACCATGAGCGGTGTAAGCCTCCCCAGTGTCCTAAGAAGGATGTTGTCTATGCACACCCCTCTGCCTACAAATACAGCCAGATCTGGAGGAGGCAGAATGTGCTAACAGTTCACAAGATGATAATTAAATAATACAGGCTGAGGGTGGAACTCGATAGGAAAAGAGTTTGCCTAAGATGCTAACTCTCAGAAGGTGGAGGGAGGAGAGTCAGAAGTTCAAGGTCACCCTGCGCTATATAGAATGTTTCAGGGGGAGCAATTTTAAATTATAAATAAAATGCAAATTTTTCATGATAGATGGGAGAGAAATAAGTGTAGAAAAATAGCCATTTATAAGAATAGAGGGGAAGTGATGGTTGGAATGTTTCTATGTCTGAAACACTGTTTCACCAAAAACTTTGGGGACAATATTTTTTTGAGACAGGACTTCTCTTTGTCGCTCTGTCTGTCATGGAACTCTCTTTGTGGACCAGGTTGGACTTGAACTCACAGAGATCCACCTGCCTCTGTCTCCCTGAGTCCTGGGATTAAAAGGCATGTTTCACCATGTTCCCTTATACTGACTATTTTTTAGTACTAAAAATCTTTTGCTTTTTCTAGAAACACTGAAGAAGACACAGGACATGGAAAGGGAAGAGAGTGAAAGTTGAGAGTTTACTCCGGGTAGAAGAGAGAACTGGATTTGGTCACTAGAACAACAAACCTCACAGGCTTCAATGCACTCACCTTGCACAAGAGTACCCACATCGGCTCTGAATATGACCCAAGCCAATACCTACTTTGGCTTGTCCTGGATGTGTGATGGCATCCCCCCTCCACACTACCCATGTTCTGTCTCAGATACACTGAGTTATAATAAGTCATTGAAGTCAGAAACACTTGGGTAGCAGAATTAGAAAGGTCTGCTGATGAATTTGCTCACAACTGAAAGTTATTAGCTTGATGGAATTTATTTCGAACAACCACATCACCCACGAAGAGGTCAAACATCTCACAGATGCCTCTTGAGATAAAAGTTGTTCAGGGCACATCTGCTCAGCAACGATAAAGAAGCCCATGAAGGACGGATACAGTGTCTGTGGTGGCCACACTCCTTACCTGGCATCTCCTTCTTCTTAGTTTCAGCTTGCTTTAACATTTTTGTCTCTGATAGTTAATTGTCAGTCCCTCAGATACATAGAAGGGCACCTCTTCGATATAAGCAAAACATAGGAAAATTAGGTTCTGCCGATTTCTTAATGGCTTGAAACTCCATTGCATTGTAAAGAAATGGATTTCTTTATCCATTTATCACATGTGTTCGTGCTTATAAAGTAATAAAGAAGATAAAACTCATGCTTCTGTCACTCATTTAGGAAATGGAAACCTGGAATGGAAGGAAAACCGACCTTCAGCCAGGGATTTTGATTGGTCTTTGGGGTTCCATTTACACAAGACCACCACTCATCCTGCTATTCAAATCTTTATATTCAAACTCATCTATAGTGACTATATTCCCTACTGCTATTTGGGAAGACTCTTACTTGGATTCTACTTTCTGGGGACACAGTTTCCCACCTGACACCCAAATATCCATCAAATAAGGTCCCACCTAGGCAGCCTTGACCTAACAGTGACTGAGGGTATCTTCAGCTGCCATCTTATTTATTGATGGTATTTTCCCCTCTCTGGCTTCCATTTTCTTGGTTTGTAGAATTGTTCTGAGTCAGGAAGCTGCTGATGCAGCTAGCGCTCTTAAATCTCTCTAGAAACATGGAAATTAGACAGAGTTCCCTAGAAAGTTAAAAATAGAAGTGGTCAGGACTTGACATCAGTTTGTATGGCTAAATATCACCACAAAGTCTATAAAGGGCGTTGCTAGCAGACCCTTTTGCTCGACGGCCTTCACTTTCACTGGGCAGTTAGCTCAGAACCTCGGGGAAAGCTGTGTTGTTTCATTTCCAACTTCACTTCTAAATACTTCCTCTCGGGTGCACTGTCAAGAATCCTACAAAAGTAAGGCTATCTTGCCTCAAGAAAACATTTGGGCCCCTGAGCTAAATCTCTGAATATGACATTTAAGAAACTAGAGGCATCTGCTCAGTGTTTGAGGGGCATTGTCATCTTAATCTCCTGGAAATGCAGTTACCAGAAACATCTAGGCAGTCAGCACACTGGCTATCTGGGAACAGCCCAAGTTAGAACCTGTTCCACTGAATTCCAGGTCATCCTGTCTTATCAAAGCAAAGGGAGGGCAAAACTACCTCATTCCTCCTACCCCTAAAGGAAAATTGCAAGTCCAAGTAGGAAGCCTCGACGCATTTTAAAAATATCACTGAAGTCTGACATCATTTCCTCTCCTACTATTTTGATTCCCGACACACATTGATATTTCCATTGATTACTAATGAGGAATAAATTTGTTTTTGTAAATTCTCTGCATTATAAACTATTGCAGGAGAGTTTTAAGCATTTCTTTAATTCTAAAATCAGAAATCATTCTAATATGAATGCAATGGCTATTTACTTCAACAGTGATTCCTTATGTTTAAGTCTGATTCGTTTTAGTATCATCCCTAGAACATTAATAGGAATGTACCTGCTTCCATTCTGTGGCTGTGGTAGAGCACTGTGACCCAAAGCAACTTGGGGAGAAAAGGGTTGGCTTATACATTCAGTATGATTCTGGTGAATTTCTTTATAACCCATCACCGAGAAAGACAAAGCAAGAACTCAAGGCAGGAAAAATGAAGGAACACAGTTTGCTTGCTTATTCACTGGCTCGTGTTCAGCTATCTTTCTTATACAGCCCAGGCCCACATACCAAAAATTGGTGCTGCCCACCATGGACTGGAGCCTCTAACATCAGTCATCAATGAAGACAATTTCTGGGAAATTCCTGTTGAAATTTCATCTTCTCAGGTGACTCTAGGTTGTATCAACTTGAGTGGGGGTGGGGGAAAGATCAGACAAAATAGATTCTAATCCCTCAAATAGAAAGCACATACAGAAGAGGGCAGCATTTTCATCCCCACTCTTCTGTGGCTCTAAGTGCTATAGAGACATGGTCAGAGAAATAAAGCGGGTTGATATGGCTAAAAAAGCCCAGTCATACACCTCAGAATATTTAGTAATAAAGAAAATCTGTAGCAGCAAAGCTGAAGAAGAAATATTATCAGTAATGAATCAGAGCTTAGGAAGAATTTGTGGAAAATCAAAATAAAGAGGAAGTTCAAGACGCTGGCCAGCAGAGACTTCTGTACAGATGAGGGTCACTGGGGACATCTCAGACTGTGAAATTCTGTATTCAGGGACTATGAGAAGTGCCCTAAGGCAAATGCTGGGAAGAAGAAGTGCTTTCAGAAGCAAATGTGGTGCCTGGCACCTCTCTCCTTCTGTTTTAAACAACTGCCAGCAACAGCATTTACCCAGGGAAGCAATGAGGGAGGGCCCCACCTCTGCTTAATACCAGTAAACAAACTTTGAGTGCAACCCACACTACAGCTTGATTCACTGAAGACAGGCTCTGTCAGCCAGTCAGCAGCAGCAGCAGCAGCGTGTGTGTGTGTGTGTGTGTGTGTATGTGTGTGTGTGTGTGTGTGTGTGTGTGTGTGTATGCGCGCGCATGTGTGCACCCGCATGCTAAGTTTCAAAAACAAAGAGGAACACAAAGCTAAGAATCACCACCATGTGGCTCAGAAACATCATCATGGAAAGACAGGAAAACCAAACAAGAAGGAATAAACCCTTTCACAAAAAATTGAGATTTCATAGCAAATAGAAGAAACTTTTAAAATGGATACTTTCTGTCTAAGAAAAATGACCAGCAAAACTACTTTTTTTAAATATCAAAGGAATAGACTCAAGAGAACATAAACCAGGAGGCCAAAGAAAGGGTAAGACTGAAAGATGCGGATGAAATGAGAGATGAAAGTGGCTGGACCATGGTGGTGAGTGAAAGCAACAGACTTTGAAAGCAAACACAGCATATTCTCTCTTACGAGGAATCTAGATTTTAAAAAAAAAATCCCCAAAATAGGAGTTGGCTTATTTGGGAAGAGGAAGAAGACTAAATGGTGGTAGGGGGAAAATGGACAGGACAGGGTGATGGGATGATTATAGTCAATGCTCATACATATGCATCAAACAATGAAACCCAACATTGTGTACTATTAATATATGCTGGTGAGATTTAAAATATAGAAAGAGATGCGAGAATAAAAATTTTTAAAGATTTCATTAAATGTTGGAAAGTAGAAGAGAAATATAAATCTTTAGTTTTGAATGGTCTGTAAAGTACCAAGAGGATAGTCTACAGACTGCCTAATATCCAATGTAATAACGTAGCTGGGTTTCAGAGAGGAGGGGCAATGCACTTCCATGAAGAGAACTTACATCTCTGCTAATACAAGCCAACACAGATCAAAGTAGTAAGGCATAGATTTACATTAACAAGATAGGCAAGCTCAGCTCAGTGGAGGTAGATAAAAGTCTGTCTTGTAAAGACCCTTTAAATGAGTTTAGCACATTGCCAAAAATATATGAGTGAACCAAGTTGTATTTGTTTACAGTCATCCGTTAGAAGCTTGAAAAAGTAATGTGTGACCAAGTGTTGTGCTGTAAGAAATCCTACAGCCAATAGCTTTTAAGTTAATCACCCACTGGGGTGTGGCCTCTTATACTATTTATGCAGACATAAAGCATGTGTCCGGCCTCTTTTCCGACTGCAGAATTTGGTTGCTGTTCTCCATTCCAGAAGATGATATTGATTTGTGAGTCTACCCCTAAATAAATAACCATCTATTATTTTCAAAAAATAAAAAATAAAATAAATAAAAATTTTAAAAAGTCTGTCTTGGATATAAAGGAAAATATATTCTAAGGAAAAGAAGAAATCAATACAACTTAACTTGTATTCCAGGATTTTGGTAATTGCTAATAATCTATTGTTATGTCCTTCAAAGTCAGAAACCACAAATTTAGTATACAAGTAAATTAAATGTGAAAATATCTTACAGTATATTTAGAGAATGTGAGACAACAAAATAAACTACTAAAAATCCTGAACTGTTTATTTCTACAATGGGAGAGAAATACGCACAAAGAGAAAATTGGCGCTTTCCGAACATCCCTGACAGGATAGTGTTGCACACACCATGCTTTTGTTTCCTCCACCAAAGCGAAGCAACGCCATACACAAAAGCAAGGCTACACAGAAATGGAATATCTGTGATGATGATGAAAGTCATTTAGAAAATTGCCAGGAAGCAGAGGCCCTGGGGAATGACAAACGGGTCAGACAAGTGGGATCTGCAGCCACATGTGGCCCCACAACTGCTCTACATTCTTCCCCTGTGGCAGAATTGCAAGTGCTGAGATCTTATCAAAATTCTAACTGTTTGAGTTTGAACTGAAGCCAATGGATGTTAAAAGAAAAATTCACAAAAGCAAACTGGAACACAGACAAAGACCCCAGCCTCCTTCTTGAGGCCTCCTAGTAGAACAGTGCATTAGGGTATGAGAGAAGCTCTTCTCTGCGGGGAGGTCCCCTCACAAAACTCATGGGTTAGCTGTAGATGAAGGAAGGAATAAATCCTCAGTAAGTTAAAACAGAGATTATGAAAAGCATTTAGAAATTTTAACTGTATATTTTTATTTTAATTGCATTTTTAATGTATATTTTTAACCAATTATATCTATGCATGACAAATATATGAGTCTTGTCATATGATGGATACATAGTATGCCATGCAGAAATATTATATGCATAATTCGTTTTAATTAAGCTATAGAAATAACAGATAAGAGCAAGGTGTTCACAAAGTTCCCTAGAAGCAACTCTAAAAGGTGACGTTTCATGAAGTAACTACAAGAATACAATAAGTTTGGAAAAGCCTTACCTTTGTGATCACATTAGCAATTTGTAAGATATTGAAGACTCTTCTCTACTTATAAATGTCCGCATTTCTTTAAAGATACATCACATAAGCTCAAGTATCAATCTGAAAGCAAGGAGAAAATGCCAATAAATACTAATAAAGATGTGTTTTTAAAAATAATTAAGGCCTTTATGTGAAATTAGCATAAAGTTCTTAGGCTGTTCTCAAGCAAGAATGAAATACACACATAAATGATACTGAGTGGTGGTTTCATCTACTTAAATTCCAATAGAAAACATTATATGTTTTTGCTATGAGAAGCATAAGAAAAAATTCTAATAAATTTAGGGACCCATTGCAAAGAGAAACTACACAAAATACAGAATATGAAGTTCTGAAGTAAGTTTCCAAGAAGTCTCAAACCCCAAACCTATTTCAACAAAAATAAACCTTAAGACAGAGGGATAATAAATGAGACAAAATTGTCATACAATTAGTGGTGACAGAAATGACTGACAGAGTAACCAGAAAATAAGATGAAGCAAACAATAGATGTGTGGGACTTGGTTACTAAAACTCATCAGGGGGCATGCTTGGGATGCAGGATCGAGTGATTGATTCTATTGCACTGGGAAGGAGACCCTGAGAGGAAACAGTTTGCTTTTGCAATTACAAGGTGAGATGTTACCAGAACAAGAAGTCTGTTTCCATGCATCTTCCTCTTTCTTTCTTCCTACACCCATCTGAGTTCCACTTTTTAAATCCAGTGATGTATCGTGACCCACAAATGACAGCTTTACCAGCAAGAAAAATCACTACCATGTGTCCAGCCCTAGAATTGGATTCATTACTCTCACCCACAACTGGAACAAAGCAAATGGGCTTTGAGTGTAACCGTTCTATGAGCAGTGTCCCTTCTCCCAAGTATATTTTGTTCTTGTCTTCTTTCAATAAAAATTCAATTCTGTACATAGACTGTCACCCGTGACCCTGTTGTAGACAGCTAGATGATTCGTCTTATCCAACTGCTCTTCTTTCCCAGGATATACTCTAAGCCTTGTGACATGTTTGACAGATGGTGTGTGTGTGTCTTGGAAAGTACAGCACACTTCTTGTCAGACTTCACCCACGACTCCAAGTATAATATTAGCATGATCAAATTTTCTTTTAAAAAGACATAAGCTAGGAATCAAATAGGAAGCAATGGCCACCTGTACTATGCTCCTGGAATCATACATCCCATTTCAGGAAATGCCATGCACTGATCACACAACCATGCTTACACATAAAAATCTGACGGTTGAGCACCTCAAACCAGCAAGCTAAATGCAAAGGGATTTAGTTTATTTCTCAGAGTCAGGGTGCTTTACTGTCTTTAAAAGGAAATTATCTACAATTGCGTCAGTTGTCTTACTTTCATTGAAGGGTTAAGTTCTGAGATTTGAGATAAGACAAGAAGACATGTTATGTCAAAGGGAAAAGAAGAAAGGAAACTGCAGAGGGCGGCTACACACGGCAGCCTCCCACTCAGCTTACATGACTCCTCATGTTTTCACCTAAACCCATTAATGTCTTCGGGGAATGAGCGTGGCTTAGAGGAAAGAAGTTATTAGTCAGGACTCCCCTATCACAATGTGGCGCTCTGCTTTCTCCAGGGACTTTTGTTTCCAGGATCAACAACTGAGTTCCCAAATTAGCTACACCTGTGCCCAAAACACAGCCTGATCAACCACATCATATTTTACTTGTATTTAGAAGAGAGATTTCCTTGGAAGCATCTATTCACAAAAATGAATACATTTATCTGAAAGGTATCATGCAACATTTCTACACATTTCAAACAATTTGGATATTACTTAAAGTCAAATTTATATTTAGAAGCCATATTAAAAAAACATAATTTTCAAATATTTCAGAAGTCATCAGAGAGACAGAGATAGAGAGAGACAAAAACACAGAGAAAAAGAGAGAGAAAGAATGAATACAGCTGATATTTGAGGAATATCAGGCTACAGCAACCTTTTATTTTTTTCTGAGAACTACTTTATCAACATCAGAAAGGACTTCACTGACTGTTTTTATAATACCGTGTATAAACTGAATAAACCATGGATAACTAAAATAAAGTATTTTTTAATTTAAAATAAATCAGTTAAAGTATTTCTTTCCCAAGAATATGAATGGAGTTGTCAGAAACTTAAAAATAGGCCAGTCACTTGTTCCATAAGGCACATTGAAAAAAAAAGGAAAGCATATCCTGAGAAAGAATAATAAAGAAGACACAGGACAGGCATCAAAGAAAATACTTGAAAGGGTTAGAGAGATGGCTCTATAGTTAAGAGCACTTGACAGTCTTGCAAAGGACATGGGTTTGGTTCTCAGTACCTACATGATAGTTCACATCTATAGATCTGATGCCAGGGAATCTGATGCCCTCTTTGGCTTTCAGGCATGGAGGTCTTTGTGCTCATTATGGGAACTTAGAATGTTAAACACACAGGTTGTTCCTTCAAAGGAAGATGTGCATAACCTGTTATCTGCCCAAAAGGCTGAAAGTGGACATAGTTAATAGCCTGGTGACCTGTGTGCTATCTATGCAGCTGGGACCACAGCAGATCCTTCCCCAAATCTTTATCATAAGCTTTTTTTTCTCAATAAATCTAGAAAAACCATCTTTATGGAAGGTGTCAGGTGTAGTCAATCTATAGAATCCATCTTTATGGAAGGTGTCATGTGTACTTTGCAAAGAATTCTGATGTAGTCACATCTGATCTTTATTTAACTTACTTTGTTTCCCAAGGAAATTTATGTGAACATGGGAATGAGTTAATTATCACGAGGAAAGTTTTCACCAAATTGTTCTGTGCTTAAATATGACTAAAATAAACTACTCTGGGTCAGATTCCCAAAGTTTTAACATCAGCTGCGTAGACGCGTTGAATCGAATTGACTTCTTGCCTCACATGGATAGTTACTCTGCTAACTGTGGTGGTTGAAAAGACTCCTGCACATGTATGCAAACACTCACACAAATAAATAAATGAGCAAATAAATAAATGCTTGAAAGAAACTTGCAGATAATGAAGATTGCTTTCTGGATTCCTGCAACCCGCCATACACCAGTTTCAGCCCTAAATCTTCTACCTGTTGGGTAAGATACCTCAATCCATCACAATGCTTTAATCAGAAATGCCTTAAACAGGGTTCAAATTGGTTTAAGAAAATGAAGATCTAGTTCATCTATTTAAAGGAGACAAAAAAACATGATTGCTGTGTTACAGATCTGGAATATTTATCAATGTCCCTTGAGTTAAGAAGTTTAATCCCAACTTCGGGAATGTGGTAGAAATTTAAGAGAGAGAGCCTAGAGGTAGTTTTTCAGGTTACAGAGGTGGGCTATCAAGGAAATCATGAAGCTATAGTCCTCTCTTCTTTCACTGTGGCCATGGAGAAAGAGGTGTTTTTCTGGTATGTTTCTGTCATGCCGTACTACCTTACCGCAAACTAAAAGGGAAGGGGCCAATTGATCAATACGAAAACCTTTGAAACTGAGAGTCAATAAGCATTGCATCTTCCTAGGCTACTTGTCTCAGTTATTTATTTATTTATTTATTTTGTAGTAACTGATTAAAAGACTGGCTACAGAGACAAGGGACTTGGAAGATTGAAATTAAGGACTCAGATATGGCAAAGATGCTTTCTCTATTTATGCATTTATATCTTTCTGCTGACTGGTTCCTTTTAAATAATGGGTAAAACTGTTGTTGGCTGGTTCATAAATACATCCCGTTGAGCAACCCCAGTGCAAAAGGAACCTCTTTTTCAACCTCTAAATTATCAGTCATGTTGAGGATTGTCACTAATTTGTCAAGATCACTTGGTTCATATGAACTATTCATTAGGACCATGGGAAAAGCAGAGATTGACCACTATTGAACTTCTTCATGCCCAGCTCTGTAGAGATAATTGAGAAAATGAGAAAGAGAGCTGCCAGTGAATGTCATGATGGAAATTAGAGCTTGCCCGGTAGTCAGCCTAATACTGCATCAACAAAAGGACAACTCTTGTACTGTCTTAGCATTTGTAAACTGGTTTTGTTTAGATTACCTCAGGTTAGTGTTTTTTTTTTTTCACAGTCAAAAGGATTTTAACTAAAACATTTGTGGAAATCAGTGTCCTGAGTAATTGAAAATAAAAACTTAACAACAATCGGTTCTATTGTTTTTCAGGGGAAAAGTTGAAGTTGGATTTGCAGCTCCGTTGTCTTGGGCTTATTCATGAAATTTGGACATGGTCTTCAGTCATTTTGGGGAAAGTCAAGGCTCCTTATCCTCGCATATATATAATGAGAAACGGGGGCTTCTAAATGGCTGCTCTGTTCATCTCTAGTCTCACCTTTCTCTGAGTCTTTCTGAGTTTTTCCAGCATGCTTTTTTTTTTTCTAAGATGCTGTTAAATCTGCTGATTTCAGATCCTACTCTGAGTTTTCAGTGCAGCATTTTACTTAGCAACAACTGAGAACTATAAAAGTGAGGAAATGACTTATTTAATTATGCCACATATTTGCAAGATATGTGAAGCTATTTTAAATCCAGGTCATGGCTAAAACAAAGCAGCAATGCCAAAATTTAAAAGTCATGAATAAATTGAAATTGCACATATTCAGGTCATTTTCATGTTTCTCAGATACTAGGTGCCTATCATGTGCTTGGCACAATTTTTAAGAGTTAGAACACAATGATGACCTCATAAACTTCCTAGCTTCATGGAAATGAGCAGGAGATACAGGAAGCAAAGAAGTATAGAAATATGTATATTATAAAGGAAATTAATAAACTGTGACAAAAAAGTAGAGGTTACCCACTGGTTAATTCAACAAATTATTTTAAGCAATGACTAACAGCTATGTCCCATTCCAGACACCACTGTAATTGGACCCCTTAGTAAATAGGTCAACGGCCACAGGCAAGATGGGTCCTTGATAATACTACCTTAGCAAGGAATAGACTGCCTACTGTGGGAGTTAAATACATTGTAGTCCAAACAGAAGCTGTTGTGACAGAGAGATAATTTTTTTTCTGAGGAGATAAAGCACCTTTCTGGTCTTCAATCATTCATTCATTTGGTACACAAGTTCCTTTCTGTTGCTATAAAAAAAAAAGAAAAAGAAAGAAAGATCAGAAGTGTTCAGAAGCATTTGTATGGAAAGGGCAAGAATACTTCTTTCATTAGGTATTGTAGACAATAGATCAGGCACTCTTGGGCCATTGTAGTATCATAAACCATATTGTATTAGTCCACTGTTGATGAAGTCACAGTACTTGGAGCAACAGAAGTAGCAAGTAAGTTGGAGCCATGGGGAAGACAGCATTCTCTTCAAATACTGAAGATAATCTGCCTTAACAGTAAAATTTCTAACTCTTCTATGAAGTGGGATATTTCAAAGAAAAATAAACATTATAAAATTCCTCTTCTACCAAGAAGAAAAAAGGCACAAAGATCTAAGACCTTTTTAAACTGTGGCAGCACCGTTGTCCATTCCTGGAGATGTTTCTCTGACCACCAACCATTGAATTGGTTCCATATTTGAGTGGATCCAAGAGCAGTCTAGTAGCCATTTCTCCTAAATTGAAATGTACCGTGCAGGGAAACAGAGGCTCTAAACAAAGCCAGAAGATTCCAAAGTCCCCTCCTCAAGGGTAGATGGACAGAAAACAATGACTAAGGAAGACGAGACTCAGGCCAGCACCACAGCTACAGATAGGACAGGGAGCTCCATGGATGCAGCATTCATGAGTCTTCACTCATAATGGGTGCTTTACAGTGATGTGCTTGCCTTTGAGGCATCCCTGCTTCTCTGTCGAGAACAGGCTGTGCACTGCTCTAAGTTACTCCATATTGTATAGAGTGTGACTTGCCCTGACAGACTCCATTTAAAAGCATCTTTTGACTCCATTTTGAGGATGGAGGATGGCTGTGTCTGGGTGAACATGTAAATAGTGCATCTATCCAGTAGCTTCTACATGGCACAGACTGATAAATGCCTTATTTGGGGGAGTGTGCCACCTGAAAATTTATCTGGTAAACTGGGGTCATAGTAGCACACAGGCATATTAAAATCCTATCAGGAATCATTGCCTAAGAACTTGCTGGGCATACCAGTCTAAAGAACTGGTATGACTCCCTTATGTTCACCCCACAAAGTAGTGGATACCTAGCATTGTCATGGTAACAGCCTTACCAACCTGAATCTGACTGTAAGGTATATGATTCAAGGGAATGGCAGCCAGAGAACTTCGAACTGTCCCAGGAACTTCAGCTCCCCCTGTTGAGGAAGCCCATTCCGCGTCCATCTGCTGGTCTTCCTTGTCACCAATCTTGACCTTCCAATTCATTTACCTCGACTCAGTCCTGTCCTTTCTTCTCTGAGCTGGACTCAACTCTTCAGCTTTGCTTCAACTTGTGACCCAAGGTATGAATATCAGCAACCCATCTCTAGAGTGGTCCAGCTGGCACATTTATGTCACCCACATATTCCTTAGCATTTCCTAGCTCTCAGGCTACTTTGTCTCTTTTAATCCTTCATAACTATTCTATGATGCACATCTAGACAGGCAGACAGAAGACAGATACATAGATATATAGAAACAGAGTTATTATGTGCTATTCAATGCATGGTTTGAGAGTTAATATTAGTAGTTAAGTTTAGAATGAAATAACTTGTTTCTCTTGATCAACTCTATCAACTATTGCCATTGAAACTATTGTACCTTGTGAACTTATTGTTACTCAATGAATTTTGACATTGAAGAAAGATACAAACATCTGTGTCTTTGGCATAGCACACTCCTGACATCCTGTTAGTTACCCTACAGAAAATCATTGGTTCATCAAGTTAGGCTTGAGTGGAATCCTTTCTTTGGTCTACTGTGAGTGTCCTATCTGAGAAAATAGGGTTTTCCATGTTTCTCCAGGAAAATCATGCAGCAAACAAGAAAGTATTTATGTACTCTGTTGTAAATGGCTTAAAATCAATTGAATCATCTAATCCAGAGAACCTGGTGTCATTGACAAAATGCTAGTGGTAAAGAATTACTGTAATGAATTCAGCAATGCCTCAGAGTGAAAACACAATGCAGAAGCTTGCATCTCTGCCATGCCCTTCTGCTGCAAGAGAGCCCCATACAACATCACCTATAAAAAAAGAGAGGCATGAAACGTTTCTAAAATTCACTTGCCACTGTGCTCTTGATCATCCACTTATTCAGAACATAAATAGCCAAAGGGTAAAATTAATACAAATCCTTGAAAACAGCCAAATATCTGTTTGTCAGATGTATAGAAAAAAGAACATTAAAAGAATCAAAGCAAGGGACTCTAAGAAAAAGGATGACTGTGAGTAAATCTAGGTGAAGACCCTTATGTTTTGCTAATCATTCTAATAATGATCACCCGAAATCAATCTTCTCAAAACAAGCAATAAACAAGTATGCAGAGTGATTTATCCAAATGAATGATGCCAGCCCCAGGACACAGCACACATAGACAGAGCTCCAAACCCTATACACAGTAAGTAGTTAAACAGAGCTGGCACAGTGGTTAGGAAGCAAGCTTTGGATAGGCCCACCAGCATGGCTCAAACACGTTAAGACTTAGCTATTTTCTTTGGTGAGTCTGCAAGCCTGCATCTGGTTCTATGCTAAGACACCAGTCCTTTATCCTAACCTCACATGCTGTAACAAACCAACTTCAGGGACCTCATTCCACTCTCTTTAGAATCTTTAGGTTTCATCCATTTTTGTGTGTTGCAATTTCCTTTTTGTCCCTAAATTTTCACTCAGAATCACTATCCACCATTTAAACTATCAGTACACAGTTTAGTTATACTATCCAGAGCTCCCAATTCAGAACTGAAGGACTCATTTCTCAGCTTCTGTGAGTAACAACAAAAGGATGTTCAAAGCCCTGTCTTTTTTCTGAGTAGCATCATTGCAGACCAGTGGCTCTATTCTGCAGGCAAAGGGAGCACAGCCGTAGAAGCAACATCAAGGAGTCTCTTGGACCAATCAGGGACTGCCAAACTTATAGAGTGCCAGAACACCCGCTGAAGGTAATAAGCTAAAAAGATGGAATGGTGTCCTCCAAGTGAGAGTGGCCCTGTGATATGGGATTCCCCTCTGTATGCTGTGAATACAATTAGTTGATTAATAAAGAAAACTTTATTTATTAAGGCTTGGCCTGATAGGATAGAGCAGGGAAAATTAGACTGAATACTGGGAGAAAGGAGGCAGAGTCAGGGAGAAGCCATGAAGCTGCTGCCAGAGACAGACATGCTGAAACTTTGGGGGTAAGCTGCTGCCACGTGGCGAGACACAGATTAATAGAAATGGGTTAAATTAATATGTAAGAGTTAGCCAATAAGAAGCTAGAGCTAATGGGTCAAGCAGTGTTTTAAATAATATAGATTCGGTGTGATTCTTTTGGAAGTCTTGGTGGCTGGGCAATGAATAAACGGCCTTCCTTACAACAGCCCTGGATGACTGTCATCCAACCATACCACTCTAGTTTCTATAGTTCTAGAAAGTCTGATTTATAGAAGTGGTACTGTTTAACCATGCACACATTAAAGACATTAAAGCTTAAGTTATGATTCTTGGTCCTGTTGCTCCAATTAGTTTCAGTGGGTTGGGGGAGAAATCATAAAAAGGTGGGAAGAGAAAGCTGTAGACAAGCAGGAGTAATTAACCCTGATAATTAAAAAGAAATAAAACAGCTACAAGTGGATCATAAAAAACTAAACTTGGCTCACAGTAATTCACTGGGGAGATTTTGGAAATGGAGATGTGTAACAACCATATCCTGAAAGAAACACAGAGACAAGACAAGGCTCTGCATTATCTCCACCAGTGAGAGCCCACAACAACAGCAATGCTCACTCATAGTAAAAAAAAGGTAGGCAATGTACCTGAAGCTCAATTCAACCTTTGAGTAGGTTTGGTAGGTTAAAAGGTCTACTCTCTAATCCCGAACAGTTGTACCCAGAACCTTTGGGACATAGTCAGATTTAATGACCTGGAGAAAGATTGCAATGGACAACGTGCTGTATTGCTTTAAGCTCCACCCCAGAACAGAAGTGCTGATGCCCCCCTCCAGCTGTGGCAAGCAGCAGTGGATGGCTTATAGCTAGCTTCTCCTCTAGAGTTTGAGTTTCGCAGATGCCAGCCATTTTGTTAGCAGTTATAGCCTCGTCCCTCTGTTGATAGTCTGTACCTTGTGGATGTCAGGGTACAAAGGATTTATTATTTTAGTTCCTGGTAACCCTAAAGAAAAACCCCCTCACATCCCTCCTGGCAAATAGAGCTTTGCTGTGTTCAAGTGGCATTTGCCCACTGACAGTTCTGCTTCCTTCACCTTCCACAGGGATTATACCAAATTTATTTCCCACTAAATTTTCTGTACACAGTTCTCCATCTCAAAGCAGGCTGCTGTTTTTATTTTTATTTTTATTTGGTGTTGGGGACTGAACACAGGCAAACACTCTCCCACTGAACTATACCCTGGTACATATGATAAGAATGTACCTGGTGTGAACTCAAATACAGAATTCCAGACCTCCAGGTCTTCCTTAACTCGCTACTTACTGTAAAAGACTGTCAGGAATCCTGAATGTGACGTATATCCTACAAATGTCAAATTAAAAGTCATGTTTTCAAAGATAATCTTGATGCACTGGAATGCTGAGAATTATTCTAAGTTGCTCCAAGTTCTTTTACACTGTGAGTTTAAACTAAAAACGAAAAAGGTTGCTACATCAGACCTTAGCTATCTGGTTAGCTTGGTCACGTGATTAAAAACACATTAGTGCTAAAAAGAATGGCATCTGATGAGCGTTTTCCCAAGCACTAGCTATCTTTGTGAAAATATCCCATGAGAAAATATGGAATTCTTGCTGGCTTTATAAAATGTGAACAAAACAGCTTCCACTTTTTAAGGATGTAAAGAATTCCATGTTTTCTTTGTTCTCTTGGTGATCAGTTTTATCTGAATTCTAAGAGCTTAGAGAATTAGCATATTTTCAATCCAAACTTTGAAAGCATCCATCTCAGTTCTTATTGTGGCAGGAAATTCCCCTCCCCTCTCAAACACACTTTGAATAACAGAAAAGAATCATCTGGGAGTATACCAACCCCCATGCTGCTCAGCAAAATTAACACTTTACATTTTATTATTAATAAGATATCTTTAATAAGCCCTTAAGTGGACTAAGGATATAAAGTGCATTGGTCTCTTTGTAACTTCTTTTTTCTCAGGGGTGTAAAAAACCTTCAAGCAGAATTAAAACATGGGCAAAGCTACTAAAGCGGGTTTCCTTTATTTTGGGGAGAAAATGTATTTTAATATGCAATGCCTTGATACCGTTGATATCTTTGATAAGTGACAGTATGCTATCAACCAGAAACAGTCTTAAATGTTCTATTCTCTCTCTAGAACTTCATGTGATACTTAACTGCCTTTAAAGTGATTATTCAACTCTAAGAACTTAATTATTGTCTGCTTTAAACAAACTTAGCTCTAATGGCAGATCATTGGTCAACACATTTGTTTTCTGTAGCAGCTGTGCAAAAACAACAGAATGCTAGTCAGAACAATATTGATGAGAATTTAATGAGGTCATTACTTCAATTCCTTGTATGTGAAATTGGTTGAAGCTAGGTATTATAAGAGCTCAAGCTGTAGACTACGTGACATCTTAAAAGCCATTCTATTTGGAAAGATACTAATAAATAGGACTCAATAATTGAAACACTGATGCAGTTTTGGCTTTCTAGCTTCTCTGAGTGCCACCACTTTCTGATCTCTGAGACTGACTCTATAGATTTCAGAATGAGGGGTCATTTCCATAGCTTCAGGCCCTGTAAACATCACTTCAGCAAGGCAATCGAGGTCACTGCCCCAGCTCCCAGGATGCCCTGTTTCCCTTCTCTCTCTTGTCTTTCTTTTCCCTAATATGCAGACTTCTTCAAACCACTGACCTAGATCTTGGCTGTGGTTAAGGAAAGCACTGCTATGTGCCAGATCAGGATGCTTCTTTTCTTAGGCTCTATGTGTCTACTCCATCTGGCTTACTTATCCTAGGACCAAACTTAAATGTCAGTCTTTACCCTGATTCTGCTCTGTCCTGCACTTGATGGCAGGCAGCAGCTTATAATGATGATCAGGGAAGATGAGAGAAGAGGTCCCCCTACTCTGCCTGCCCTCCCCTCAGCTCCTATAAGAGGAAGTCTCCTCTGAGTGACAAACCCCTAACATCACACTGCACATACACTTGCATGAATGAGGACATATATCAAGGGAACTGAAATCTGAACTCTTCTTTATGCACGCAAGTACCATGGCAACCCAGTTTATCAGAATCATAAGAATCATTTGCACCACTCTAATAAAACACCAAAATGTCTAGCATGGCTTTCTTCCATTGAAACCACTTCTGAATTATTTTTGAGCAAACTGTTTTAATAACTGGGAGATTGTTATTATATAAAAAGTATCCAAATTATTTTTATTGTAACTAGGCTTTAATAAAAATGTCTTTTAAATTTCCCCAGATTATATAGAACAGCAGCTACCCATCTTGATTTTAATCTCCCAAAGAGATTCCCAGACATGCACACACATATACAATATACATGCATGAAAAGGCTAAAGTAAAGGGCATTTCATCCTTGCACATAAGCAACAGTTTTCAGATGCTGGTTATCAGATTGAAGGGGCCAAGTCCCATTCATGGGGCGGGCACTCCACTCAGGAAGCACCCTGCTACTGGGTTGCTTCCCCAGCCCCCATCACTACCTCCGTTGATAGTTGTACTACTAAAAGTTTACCTTTCCAAGTTCTATTTTTCTAAAAGAAAAGTCTTCCAATTCAGTACTCACTTGACCTTTACTTTCTTAGAAATTGTCAACAATGTCTAATTCAACGGAACACAGAAACAGTATCCGGATTGTCAGTGATAAGGGGAGCCGAACTGGCAAACTGTTCAGGTGTCCCGCCAAGCTCATGCACAGACATTACAAGAAGCTTCGGCCATTCCTCAATTGAGTTCACTGAGGCTCTTCAAAGAAAGCAAAAGAAATGTTGTCTGCCAGAAGGAGTTCTTCCGTGTGGACCAGGTGAACAACACACTGTTTCTCTGTTTTTCTACAATTTCACCTCTAATTTCTTATGACAAATTCTCTCTCTTTTTAAAATAATTTTATTGACAAAGGGTTTCAGACAATATTAAATGAAGTAGAAAATGTTTGTGGTTCATATTTAAATGAAAATGCATATTAAGTCAGGTTTTAAATTACACTTCTCCCTTTCCTCCTTCCAAACACGCCCATATCCCCCTCCCTGATCTCCTGCAAATGCAAGCCTCTTTTACTCATCAGTTGTCATCTCATACATGTATGTACTTGTATACACATATATATTCTCAACCATAACCTACTGAGTCCATATAATGTTATTTGTATATATATAGAAAGATAGATAGACAGGTATATAGATATAAAGATATAGATTCAGGGTTGACCACTTGGCACTGGACAAACAGTGGTATGCTCTCCTAGCTTTATTCAGTTGCCTGTAGTTTACTGTGACTGGTTGAGGCCTCAAGCGCTTTTCTGCAAGTAGTTTGGAATGTTCACTGGTGTCCTTCTTGTTCAGCTCATGAGAAGTTATTTTGGTGAGACTTTACAAATTTATCTTTTGATGGTTCTAGGAGACACAATCTCACAGCAAAGTACCTAATACTTTGGATCTTAGAGTCTTTCTGCACCCTGTTCTGCAATGTACTTTGAGTTTTAGATACTGGAATGTTTTGTAATGTATCCACTGGGACAGGGCTCCACAGCTCTGTATATTGATTGGTTATGGTTTTCTGTATTGGTCTCTATCTGTTTCAAAAAGAGGTTTCCTTGATGAGGGGTGGAGACCACACTTCTTTATGGGCATTAGTACAAATATTTACTAATTGTTATTAGGGATTATACTGATTTAATAAATTAATGGTTGTATATTCTCCTCCAATAACAATGATTTCATTAGCACGATATGTTAATCTACATTTCTCATACTACGTATGGTGACACCTCATTGAGTGGGTCTTAAGTCCAATTAGAGAGCCTGATGTGGGATTCCCCTCTATATGCTGTGAATACCATTGGTTAATAAAGAAACTGTCCTGAGCCTGCGCAGGAAATAGAGGTAGACAGGGAAAACTAAATTGAATGCTGGGAGAAGGGTGGAGTCAGGGAGAAGCCATGGAACTACTGCCAGAGACAGATGTGCTAAAATATTGCTGGTAGGCCATGATCTCATAGAGATGCATAGATTAACAGAGATGGGTTAAATTAAGATGTTTAAGAGTTAGCCAATAAGAAGTTATAGCTAATAGGCCAAGCAGTGATTTAATTAATATAGTTTGTGTGATTATTTTGAGGCTGAACAGCCAGGAACCAATAAGCAGCCTCGCTACTACAATTGGTGTGCCAATGTGGGCAACTAAATCCACTTGAAAACCAGAGAGAGCTTGAAAAGGAATTCTAGACATAAATATACAGAGTTTAACACAGATTCTTGCTCTTTGCTGGTGGCATGCCATAGTTACTTTAAGAGAGGTTTTCCTGACTCAGTGGTAGCAGAAAAAAAAAAGCCACATGACTTTGAAATGGTGGCTTTCTGGGCCGCCATGCTGCCAGCATGACCTCTGGCTCTTTCAGGAAGCTGAGCATTAAATGGGGTTTGTGAACAGGGTGCTACAATTTGCTTAATGGCAACATAGACTGGCTGTGACCCTAAAAATGGGACAATGTACTTGGCTGTCAGAGGCAGTGAACATCTTCTCCATGCTCGGCTGGGCAGGGCAAGCATGCAGTGCTGTATTTCCCCTAGCAATGATGCCACTTAAGTTCATAACAAGGGCTTAGCATTTTAAGAAGCACTTCTAGCCAGAAAATAATTACAGATATACAGTAAAGACAGATTAAGACACAAAGGCCTCTACATGAGACACAGTGTGCTTTAAAAATGTATGTAGGCTTGGGAGAGAGAGATACAGAGTATAGAGAGTCATATAAGAAAGTAAATGTTTTTTTTAAAAAGGTAAAGTTTTTAAAGAGACAGAATACAGTCGTAGATTCAAATAAGTATAAAAGAATAAGTCATGTAAAGATGGAAAATTCACAGAGAGTCTGGATTATATATATTATTATTAGAGCTAAGCACCTCCAATAAGAAAGAACATGCAGTGTTTATCTTTTTGTGTCTTGGTTACTTCACTCAATGCAATCTTTTCCATTTTTATCCATTTACCTACAAAGTTCATGATTTCATCTTTCTTTATTGCTGAATGGCATTGCATAGTGTATATGTACCACATTTTCATTATTTATTTGTAGTTAGTTTGTAGGACATTCAAGTTGTTTCCATTTCATAACTATCATGAACAGAGCAACAATGAGCATTCTAACAAGTCTACACAATAGGGTATTAAGTTCTTTGGATATATGCCAAGTAGTGACATATATCTGGTCATACAGTAGATTTATCATTTTGATAACTCTCTATACTGATTTCCATCATGGTTGTACCAGTTTGTAATCCCACTAATAGTGAATGAGGGCTCCCTTTTCCCCACATCCTTTACAGCATTTGTTGCTAGTTGTTCCATTGATCTTTGCCATTCTGACTGAGTTAAGATAAAACCTCAAAGTTGTTTTGTTTATTTGTATTTTCCTAATTGATATTGATATGGATGGTGAATATGTGTGTGTGTGTGTGTGTGTGTGTGTGTGTATGTGTGTGTGTGTGTGTGTGTATCCCCATTATGTTCCTTTCTTTTTAGTATTCATTCATTTTTGTTTTTGGATTCTTTTGCTGTTTTGATTCTTTGTTTTTTGAGTTATTTGAGTTTTTGTGTGTTTATTTTGATTTTTATTTTGTTCTACATTTTTCTCTGCTCTCCTCCCTGACTCTTCCCTCCCCATCAACCCTCCCCCAAGGTCCCCATGCTCCCAATTTACTCAGGAGATCTTGTCCTTTTCTACTACCCATGTAGATTAGATCTGTGTATGTCTTTCTTAGTCGCATTGTTGTCTAACTTCTCTGGGATTGTGATTTGTGGGCTGGTTTTCTTTGCTTTATGTTTAAAAACCACTTATGTGTGAGTACATGTGATACTTGTCTGTCTGTGTCTGGGTTACCTCACTCAAAAATGATTTTTTCTAGCTCCATCCATTTTCCTGCAAAATTCAAGATGTTATTTTTTTCTGCTGTGCAGTACTCCACTGTGTAAATGTATCACATTTTCTTTTCCATTCTTCGGTTGAGGGGCATTTAGGTTGTTTCCAGGTTCTGGCTATGACAAACAATGCTCTGGATATTAAACCTCTGTAAGATGGATACTGTGAGTTTTGCTAAGCCCTGATAATCCTCTTCTAAAATATGTAAATAAGAAAAATAAAGTGAGTTACCTAGGCACAGTACATCAGCTAGATGACTTACACCAAATTCACTGCATTATTCATCAGAATTTATATAAAATTAGGGTGTCAAGTGTAGGGGGATGCTGTGGAGTCTGAGGAGAAAAAAAGAAAAAAGTTTGTCCAAAAAGAAGATTGGATGCCACAGACATCTGGATGAACTGGGTGGGGTGAACAGAGGTTAGGAATGTTCAGATGGCATGAGGAGTGATGAAATAATTGCTCTTGACTAACTTTCAAAGCACAAATAAAAAGCTGCTCGTCAGTCATGTGAGGATGATTGTTTGAAGGTGGAACATTCCTGGCAGGATACAGTGTGGATGGAGCAATGCTTAGCAAACAAACAAACCAAAAACAAAACAGCAACAACAAAAACACAAAATGCCCAAAAGTTAAGATCTCAAAACACAGAAAAAGAAGGAAAAAAGGCAGTAATACTGTTAAGTTACCCAAGGATCCTCTGAAATACTGAGGTGCAAAGACAGTTTCTCGATGTTTTCTGCTGTCTCTTCAAAATATTTGCGAGCATTGTATTCAAGTTAAACAACCACAGTCACTCCAGCAGTCTAAAAGTGCATGAAAGCAAGAGGAATGGCTACTGAGAGGGGGCAGACAAGACTGTCAGCCTTCCCTTCACTGAGTGGATGAAATTGGGGCCTAGAAGTAGTTCCCTAGGTTAGCATTGCATTCGTAAGAGCTAAAGGAATCAAAACCACCATACATAGTCTTAAAGACTGCTTTACTGGGTAAATGTGTTACAAAATGAATGACTTTATAACTTTATGTGTAACTGCGTATTTATTAGTATATGTTCAAATTTATTCTGATTATTCCTGATTGAATGTTGGCTAATGAATTAGTAATAATATCAAAAAAGTTTTATATGTTATATATTAAAATTATGCCTATAACTTTAAAAATGCATAAAAAGGAAACATGTCTACTTCATCTGCTTAGTCAGCTCAGATTGCTATAACAAAAACCATACACCGAATAGCTGAAACCAACAATCATTTACTTCTCAAGTTCTAGAGGCTGGAATTGCAGGATCAAGAGGCCAACATGGCTGGGTTCTGGTAAAACTCTCTTGAAGACATTTAAATAGCATTCAGAATGAGCTCCTATCTTTTCCAACTCTCACAAAACATGAGTGCCATCAAGGGGACAGCACCTTCATGACCTTTTCTATCTGTGACTACCACCCAGAGCTCACACATCCCATCTGCAAAATCACTAGATGTATTAAGTCATGGGGCGTCAATATAAAAACCTGAAGTTGAGGGGTCAAATATTTAATCAAAGCATGTAACATAATTAAATATAGACTTAGATTTTTTTAACCAAAACCTGAAACAAGAATATGTTGTACACATAATTCAAAAGAAAATGTTTTTTAACTTTAAAAGTAGGCATAAGGCATCTTTCCATGTCCTAAAGAACATGCAACAAATGCCTAAAATTCCTGCAAACACTGGATACAATGAGAAAAGGAGAGCTGAGTTGCCAGTTAGGTCCGCACTTCAGGACATGCAGCAGAGCACATAGTCACACATTTCAGAGAATCAGAAGCAGAAGGACACTTCTTAAGGAAAAAATGATCATCTCCTGTTGCATAATATGAATAAAATATTAGCATGAAGAAATGTCTGCCGCCACCATGCTGGAATACTGACAGACATTACATCTTATGGTGGCTCACTACCGAGGACCAAGTGAAATGGATCTGTGCACAGAACCTCTGAGTACCCGTGCCCATCGTAGCTGCTTGTTAAGGATGATTAGCCCAAACCTGTGAATCACTGGAATAACTGCAGAAATTGCCAAAATAACCTCTGAGAAGCAGATGGTTCAGAAGCCTTCTGTCCAGATGCCAGAACCCCATATGCTTGCCAATCTGTGTTTCCAGCATGCACCATTATACTTAAAATCATATTTTTCCTTTGGCTGCCATGTTCACTCTAGCATGATTAACAAGGTTCTAATATTTTTTTTTAGAAAACAAGAAACACCACAGCCTGTTTGCCTTGTTTTTATAAAAAGTGAAAAGTAAGTGTCAGACACCTCCAGACCTCCAATGCAAGCAGCAGCTTGGCTATTTTGGGGCTATCATTTTGAAGTGTGTTCGTGCAGTTTTATTTTGACAGTGCCATTGTCCCTTCTGGGCTTCCCAAGCACCTTAGTACAGGGAGAGCTGCTCCCTGGTTCCTGTGTGAATCTTGGTATTCAAAACAAAGTTGCTTGCAAAAAGAAACTCATTTTAAATATTTCATTTGCAAGGACCGGAAAAGTGTATGATTAAGAAGTATATTCCTTACTTGGGAACAATACTTAGTTTTCTTAAGTCAACAATACTCAAGTTCCAAAGCAATGAAAGGTTTGCTGCCATGTCAAAGGTTGAACTTCCATGTGTTCACAGTATATGCACCTCCAGGGATCAGCATTATTGGGAGAAAGGAACCATTCCCCAAGACCATGTTGACTGACTACTTTGCAGCTCAGAGACACTATTGCTCAGGTCTCAGTCTTCCTGCTCCAGGCCCAGATTGCTTACCTGCTCTAGGCTTTAACACTATTGGCTGTTAATATGTCCCAAAGTTGACAATTCTGTATAAACACATAATGCCCTAGCATAAGATTCTGAAGCTTCCAATTACTATAAACAAAATTGTCACACTCCTTCTATACTCTCAGTATTCTGAGAATCACATCTGTGTGCCATCGCAGAAGAGGAGCACCCATAAACACTCAACTAATAAACAAACAAGAAAC
>PVIU01002740.1:151715-163146 GCA_004026605.1 Ondatra zibethicus | reverse complement strand
TCTCTCTCTCTCTCTCTCTCTCTCTCTCTCTCTCTCTCTCTCTCTCTCTCTCTCTCTCTCTGCTGGCTGCCTGTAGATCAGTTTGTAGATCTCAGTCTCATGCCTGCACGCCACCATGCTTTCTGTCATGATGGCAATAGACTAATTCTCTGAAACTGTAAGCAAGCCCCTATTGCATGCTTCTCTTTATAAGAGTTGCCCTGGTCATGGTGTCTTCATGACAACAGAACAGTATCTAAGACCCACCCCTAACTACCATCTTTCAGTAGCACTGCAAGCTGGAGATCTTTAACAGATGGGTTTTTGTGGGTCATTGAGGACCCTATCTACAGCACAGAGGAATCTAGGTACAGCCACACAGCCTGTAAGGTCCTGGTAGGAGGTGCCTTCTTCATCTCATTTCTCAGGACCCAGCACAAGGACTCTAATTAGGGATTGAGTGATTGTATGCACACAAAAGAAATTGAAAGCTCCTTTTCTTGTTTATTAAGCACCAACTCAGCTTAGCACTGGGAGGAAAAGATGGAGATTCTGGTTTTGGAGAACTGCCAGGTTCCAGAAACTGGATTTGGAAGTGCTATAATTTAGACCTGGAATGATCCCCAAAGGGTTCCTAGATTAGGACTTGATCTTCAATTTAGCATCTTCAAGAGACGGAGCCTCACAGGAGGTTTTATGCTGTTGTGAGTGTGCCCAAGACTGACATGTACTCTTCCCCCGCCCAACTTGTTACTTCTTGTAAGTAGTCCCTCCTTGAAACACATGTTGAGCAGGTAGTTAATTACGAGCAGCTGGGAAGGATGTGGCTGTCTGTACTGGATGACCCAAGTGCCCGCTGTGTTTGTCACGTGGAGGGGATATAGAAGAGCTGACCAGGGAGAGGATGGGGTGTGCTGTGGAAGTTCTGGATTCCAGACAAACGTTAAGAATGACAGTGTTGAGTCTGGGCAGGGTGGGGTGGCACACACCTTTAATCCCAGAACTCAGGAGGAAGAGGCAGGTGGATCTTTGTATTTCACAACCAGCCTGGTCTACAGAGTGAGTTCCAGGTCATTCAGGGCACATAGAGAAATCCTGCCTCGAAAAACTTGAAAGGAATTACAGTGCTGGGCCTGAAGGCACCCTCAGTCCAGTGCAGGACCGTGGCCATGTGGCACTGGTCCCAGAGCCAACCTCTGTGCTCTTCCTCTGAACTCATCCTTGGCTGGATGACACCCAGGAATTCCCCCTTTGGTCTCTGCCATCTGCACTGTGGGGCTTGAACCCTTCAAAAAGTCCCACAGAGCTACAGAGCTTTAGACTCTCCTCGGCTCAGCAGCTCCCCAGGAGGGACTCAAGAAACCACTTCTCATTCACTCAGAGCCCTCATCTGCCCCACTCTGTACCGGCTTAGCGGATCTCCTCCTTCCCTTTATGGGAGTGGGGAGAGCTGGGGGGCCAGCCTGATGACCATGTCTGGTGGACAAACCATGAGAGAATGAGCAATAACCCCACTCCCCACTCCTGCCCCATGACTTTCTAGTCAAGTGATTATGGAGTATTGAGAGAAAAATCTAGGATCAGTCAGCAGCAGGACAGGCACAGAGAGCAGGCTTCTGACCACACTGTTAATTCCCCAGTAAACGCTGGGGCTTTTCTGAAATTGGGCCATTTCCCTGGAGAAAGCTTCAAGGGAGGAGAGACAGGTGGCATCACTTCCATGAACTGAGGCTTCACCAGCTGCCACCCTGCCCCTGGCTTCCAAGTCCATATGCTTCAGGTCTTTGTTGCCCATCCTTGCTGGACTTCCCAGAAGTCCCTGCTCACAGGCCCCTCCCCACTCTTGTCCTGAAAGGACACACTCCAAGTCCTGTGACCCTCTTCCTATCGGCTATTGTTTCCCATCATGCCTTTCACCTTCTGGCACACTCTTTTTTTTTTTAGCAAGCTATTTACTGTCTTGGTGTCCAGCTCCCTCTAGCTCAAGGATTCTCAACCTTCCTGATGCTGTGACCCTTTAATACATATAGAGGTCGCCTTATAAAACTAAAGTAATAAGAGAAATAAGGAAATTGTGGTTATAGCCTACACTTCTGAGTGTATAAGACATCTTAAACATTTTGTGGTTAGTGGTCTGAAAGCCCAGGCCCTCTCAGACTGGAGACTATTTGTTTACAAACGTGTCCTCAGAGAGAGAGCAGCACGAGCTACAGGGGCAAGGGACAGGGTCACGGCGGCAGAAGAGTCCACTCAGCACTTGCCGAGGCACAGTGACTTTCAAAGTGTTTTAAATCTTAAGATCTATTTTTCTGTCCTGCATATGATCCTTGACCGCAGAAAGGAGAGCTTGTAACTCTTTCTCAGGACTATGGAGTTAGTTAATATTTTGTAGCTAGCCCTGGACAGTCAGGGGATCTGATTCCAAGGTGTCTGAAGATTGAGGCCTAGAATCCATGCAAAGAGTTCATTAATGTCCCTGGCACTGCAATTAGGTTACTTCGCACTATTTACCTTGGCTCAACAAATCATACTGCTGGTTACATGTCCTAGTAAATAAGATCATATTTTTCTGTGAACAATTTATCTTAAAATCCAATTAGCAAAGCACCTGGTTTGATCTAAAAGCTACTTTAAAGTTTTGTATCAGTTGATAGTGTGTGGCTGTCTTGGCAGCTGGAGAAATTACAGCTGTTTTCTTAAACAGCTCTAAGACAAGCTCTGAATGGAAACTTATAACTCTTGACTTGGGCACCATCTCTATGTATTTATTTTATTCATCAAAACTCTGAATAGGCTAACATTATTAATATCAATTAGACAATACAGCAAAGGAAGATTCATCTTCTTGACAATCCATAGATAAAAATGCCTGGTAGATTGGGAATGTATTCAAAAGATACACACACACACACACACACACACACACACACACACACACACACACACATATACAGGCTAGGGAAAGAATGTAATTAGCTCATTAAAATTACAGGCAGAAGCAACAGATATTCTAGAGTCTGTATTTCTTGCAGGCCTTGCAAGGCAAGTTTCCTTCATCAGCAGTTAATTCTGGTGAATTGACACCTTGGATATTAATTACTACTTCTATAATAAATGATAAAGGCTCTCAGCAAAAACCATTTTTTTTATTTGCAAGTGGTTATCAATTAGAGGCAGCTTCTGGTTTAGGGATACAGGTTTTTGTCCACTTCTCTCTTTGCTTGTGGTTCCTTCTAAGGGACTTACTGGACAGAATGTTATGGCAGTGGGAGTCTTGCAGAGGATAAAGTTCACCCCATGCTATATAGGAAACAGAAAAGGGGGCAGCATGTAAGTTTTTCAGACCACTAGTAAATTTTAAATAAGAAAATGCATCACAGTGTTTGGAGGACATTATCAGCGAAGGCAATTAAACTCTGGGGGGCAAGTCTTCCTGTTTAAAATTCTCTGAGAATTGATCTTTCCCTTTTCCCCCAAAGTTTCCTTGTTAACAACCCTAAGCCTCAGCAGCTCCCCCAACCCTCAGATGAGTATGGAACCATTTTGGGAGCAGAAGGTTCAATTCCATTTCTGAAGGTCATGCACCAGGGTCCTTCTGGAGCCTAGTGTTTATCATCAGCAACCAGCACAACAGTAGAAAGTTGAACCTCAGTGGATGTGACTCTTACTTCATAATCAGGAAATCATGACCCCAACTCTTTTGTCAGGCATGTATCTAGAAGAAACTATGGGCAGTTAGGGGGCAGCATAACCTTAACAGTGCTTGCATTTCCATGTGTGGTAGCTTAGTGTTTGTCTGCATTATCTTTGGCTTTTGAGATTTTCATATGAATTAGCTTTGCCCCCTCACCTTCATGATAAGTGTCCCAAACACAAGAACATGCTCCCTATTAGTGAGCCCAGTGGTTAGCCTTCCTGGAACATACTGGAGGCTCCAGAAATGTTTGCTACTTACAGGGAGGAGTGAAGGAAATGTCTCTTCCCTGTGTTATCCCGTTTCATGCTGAGTAAACCTTTCTTACCTTTCTCATGACAGTTGAATGGGGTAATAAAGACAGTTCCTATACTTAGCTCAGGAATTAAATTTAAATTATATAACACTTTGCTTTGGAAATAATATAACTGATTTTTAGAGAAATCAGAAAATACTACTAGCCTAAAAGAAGAATAAACTTTAGTGCCACATGCAATTATAACCAGCTTTGTGGTGGAAAACCTCATAAAAGTAGGACATGCCACACTGTGGTGCTTTGAAAGAAAATGGATCCCATAGGGAGTGAGTGCCACTATTAGGAACTGTGGCTTTGCTGGAGTAGGTGTGGCTGGAGGAAGTGTGTCACTGTGGGGCAGGCTTTGAGGTCTCCTATGTTCAAGCTACATTCAGTGTGGCACACAGTTCACTTCCTGTTGCCTGCAGATCAAGATGTAGAGCTCTCAGCTCCTTCTCCAGCACCATGTCTGCCTGCATGCCACCTGTCACGATGATAATGGACACTGTAAGCTAGCTCAATTAATTGTGTTCCTTTATAAGAGTTGCCATGGTCATGGTGTCTCTTCACAGTGATAGAAATCCTAACTAAGACACACACCCTCTTTGGTAGCCTGCTTTTCTCCCCAGACTCTTTAAATATACATATCAATCAGTGTCCTAGTTGGCTTTCTGCTGCTATAATAAAGACCATGACCAAAAGAAACGGGGAAGGGTTTATTTGACTTGCAATTCCATATCACAGTCCATCATTGAGTGATGTTAGGATAGGAACTCAAGCAGAAACCCCGAGGCAGGGGCTGAAGTAGAGGCCATGGGGGAGTTCTAATTGCTAGCCTGCTGTCCTGGCTAGTTTCATGCCAACTTAACACAAGCTAGAGTCATCTGAAAAGAGGGAAACTTATTTGAGAAAATGCCTCCGTAAGATCCGGCTGTAGACAGCCTGTAGGGCATTTTCTTAATCAGTACTTGATGGGGAGGACCAAGTCCATTGTGGGTGGTGCTATCTGGGCTGGCCATCCTGGATTCTATAAGAAAGCAGATTGAACAAGCCATGAGGAGCAAGCCAGTAAGCAGCTCCCCTCCCCGGCCTCTGCATCAGCTCTCGCCTCCAGGTTCCTGCCCTGTTTGAGTTCCTGTCCTGACTTCCTTTTAATGATGCACTACAATATGGACATGTAAGTCAAATAAATCCTTTTCTCCCCAACTTGCCTTTGGTCAAATGCTTTATCATAGCAATGGAAACCCTAAGACAGAAATTGGTACCAGGGTTGTGGAGTGTTGCTGTGACAGACCTGACCATGTTTTGGGAAGGATTGTGGAAGGACTTTGGACTGGAAAAGCCACTGAGTGTTAAGAGCTCTGTGGGATGCGCTGTGGGAGGCTGGAAGATAAGAACGCTGAGAGCAATGCAGATGATGGAGGCCTGGCTTGTGGAGTTTCAGAGGGAAACAAAGGCTCCACCAGGCCTTTTAGGTGAAGACTGTATGGTGTCTGGAGCTAAAGAATCAGCTGTGACAAATAAAAGACCAGAACTACGAAAGTGAAGCCTTTGCGTTACTGGGATAATGGATGCTGGTTGGCTGGAGCTAAGAGATTAGAGGTGGTTAAGAAGAGAGCAGCATCCCTGAGGTGACATCCCCTGCGAAGTGTGTGCTGAGAGTCAGCACACAGAGGCTGTGTTCAGAGGTGAACCTTGTGCTGGCAGCAGAACTTCGTTGTGTGGGAGTCACCAGATAGTGCTGGTTCTGAAGGCATGAAGGGGTCATAAAAAACCAGCTGTGGTTGGCACTGTGGGCAGCCTGGAGAGGCCGTTGGTGCACATGTAGTCCCAGTGGCAATTGAAGGCCCACAGTTGAAGGGGTAATGGAGAGAAGTTGAGGCTTTGCATCGTGAAAAGAGCCCAAGAGAAGCTGTTGGTGAAAGTGCAGCCCACTTGCCACAGAGAACACAGCATTTTGGAGATGCCAGTGCCATGGAGCAGCCACCAAGAACAGTAACAGTTTTGGAGTGGAGCCATCCAGAGCCTTAGAAACAAGCTGTGTGCTCCAGAGGGCGGAACTAGAGAAGTGACCCAGGCCCCTTGGAGGCTCCCCGAAGATCATGAGTGAACCCCAGATAATTGGAGACTTTTGTTTTTGCTTTGTTCAGACTGTGGCTGTGCCCTGGCTCTTTCCTCTTGAAACAAGAAAGTATTTAACTTATTTTACAGGAACCCACAGTTGAGAGACTGAACTTAAAATAGATTTTAGGTTTTAAAAGAGACTTTGGATTTTTAAATAGACTGAATTTTAAATTGTTTGAATTTGTAGAGACCATGGGACTTTTTAAGTTTGTAAAATGTTTTATATTGTGATGTTTATATTAATATGTGATCTTGGGGATGAACAAGAAAGCAAAGGTGATGACTTTAACAGTGATGTGCTTATGTGTCAAGCTGACAAGGGATCAATTGTCCTGGCTGGTTTTATGTCAACTAGACACAAGCTAGAGTCATCTGAAAGGAGGAAACTTCAACTGAGAAAATGACTCCATAAGGTCTGTCTGTAAGGCATTTTCTTAATTAGGGGTTGGTGGGGGTGGTGCCGTTTGTGGGCTGGTGGTCCTGGTTTTAATAAGAAAGCAGGCTGAGCAAGCCAGTAAGCAGCACCTGTCCATGGCCTCTGCATCATCTCCAGCCTGAGTTCCTGTCCTGACTTCCTTCAGTGATGAATGACAATGTGGAAGTATAAGCCAAATAAATTGTTTCCTCCTCAACTTGCTGGTCATGGTATTTCATCCCAACAATAGAAACCCTAAGACACTTGCTCACCATAGCTTGCTCAGCCTGTTTTTTGATATAACCCAAGACCACCTACCTGCCTAGAAATGGCACCACCCACAGTGGTATGGGCCCTCCCTGTCAATCCTACTGAAGAAAATACCCCACAGGTTCTCTAACAGGGCAATCTAATGAAGTATTTTCTCAACTGAGCTTCCCTCTCCCCAAATGACCTTAGCTTCTGTCAAGTTGACAAACAAACTAACCAGCATAACCAACTAGTTGGCAAAATCTCAGGTTGAAATGTCTTCTTGGCCTATGGGTAGTTTTGGTTAGGGCTTTTAAAAATAAGGAGCTTTTAAAGTCAGTCCTGGGCAGTGGTCTTGCCCACATTTTAGCCTCAGGCTCTTGGGCATGTGACTAAAGCTCTCTGGGATTCATGGTTTTCATCTGTAACTGAAGCTAATGAGACCTTCTGCGTGTGAGGTACTTGTTCTTAATAGTGCTCAACAAATGCCCCTCTCCTGGCAAACCACACCCATAAGCTGACACATACCGCGTGATTTCTTAAAGAGCAAAGAAAACATAATCACTTCAGCAAACACGTAGAGGTACAGCTGTAGAATCAGACCACGGTGGATTGCTGCTCTTTTCTAAATAGCCCGACAACTAGATGGACATTCTTCTGCCTTGGTTTCAGGGACTCTACCTGTTCCTCTTCCAGGCTAAGCTCTCTTGGCTGTGGAGGCTGGGGAGGGTGGAAAGCAGCAACAGCCGTTCAGTAACGCATGAGAAGAGTGAGTACTTCGTGTATGCAGCTGTCCATTAGTAAGGTCCCAAGAGGACTCAACCAGAACTGTCTAGGAGGTGGTCAGCATGCTTGTGACGGGTGAACAGGACTCTCAAGGAGGGAGATGGTAGGCACTGGAATAAGCAGATCAAAGGGGCCCGATTTGGGTATTCAGCACTGCTAGACCGAAAATACTATGTATTTTCTAGGTCTTTATTGCGAGTGTGCTTTAATTTTTGTTCCCTTGTGAATGAGCAAAATTATGGGAAGTCAGTCATTTACCCCCCTTGACTGACAGTTGATGGACTTTTCCCTTATGCTGTTATCTTGAGCAGCGAGCAGTCAGCTCAAAAGCTCTTCTTCAGGTGACTGACTGGGTTGTTATATGGCAGCCTGGTGGCTTTGAATACTGGAGGGACACCTTGGAGAAACTCCACTCCGGAGTGCTACAAGCAACACTTTCATCCATGACTGGTGGCTAGAATGTTCAGGAAGCTGTCTTTCAGTTACATATACCACAGTCTATGGCAGCACTGGAAAACTTCACTCTGCCCATTCCAGGCCTCAGTGATTTCCAGATGACCAGGCTTGAAGCTGCTCCAGAAAGCCCCATCCTCAACTGTAGCTGCGGAGTTCTCTGCCCTACCTTCAACAGGTAGAATGAGCAATAGTACACCCCAGTGACTCAGTAAAAAGCCTGCAGTTGGCAGATACCAGTTGTACCTATACATGATTTGTGATTAGTTCTCAGGAAGGATTGTGATTGGTCTAGGGGAAACTGGAAGGTGTGCAAAGTACAATCCCATATTTGCATGCCACGCCCCTTCTGAGTGTGGTAATATCACTAGGCTGTGCCCTATACTTTTTGAGTCAGCGAGGGAGTCTTCTGTGTTCTGCCTTCTTGTGTTGTACCATTAGTTCCAATAAAAGATGTCCCTAAGTGGTCTTCTCTTGCTTATTTGTGGTCTTTGTCCTGGGTAGGACAGGCCAGATTGATAATGTGAGGAGTGGGTCGCAGTGGCCATGGCTATAGCAATCATGGCAATCGTAGCGGCAGCTGTGGCAGTAGCAAAGCAGCAAGAAGGTGGCCGAAGAGGTCAAGCATGAGTTGGAGCGCCGCCTGCAGGGAGCAGAGGTGGTCAGCAGTGGTGAAAGCTTAGAGACAGAGAAGCTGGAGAAGCAAGCAGAAGACTGAAGGCTTTATAGCAGACTTTGGGTTCCGGTTACTGGGAGACTCCGGAGATCTTTCAAGGCTCCCAGGCCCAAGGGTCTTGACACATGAGGCTTGAGCACTTACAGGTGCTATTGAGGGCCCAGGGTTCCAGCACCCTGGGGGACTGTGGCATAGGCAGGTGCTGAGTGCTATTACTGCAGCTGCTAATAACCGATGCTACTTGCCAAGTGCTGAGATGCTGCTAGTTGAGGCCCGGAGCAGTAAGCCTGTGACTGGAGCACCTAGAACTGTGAGCTTCCATCTTCTAGAAGTTGGAGCCACAAGTCTCTAGTCTCAGGGTTTAAGAGCTACAAGCATCTGAATCTGCCATTCCAGGATCCCCGGCCTTTGGTGCTCAAGGGCCCAGGTCTACCAATTCTGAACCACTATTCCTTGTCTTTTGGAGATTTCCATCTGAAGAGAAAAAAAAAAAAAAACAACCTCAGCAAGCTGACTGGTAACAAGAGCAGATGGCTCGCCTCCATGACACTTTCACCCAGACTCCAGAGACATCCTAGGCCGTTCCTCCATTTGAAATATGGGGACAGAGACCACAAGAAGTGCAGAGAGCTCACTGAGGCCATCAGTCAATTGGAGGGGTATGAATGGAACAACTCCAAAAACCATCCGCTGTCCCCATCCCATAGTTAAGAGGCTACTTATTAATAATTTTATTAACTATTTTCTCCAGTTGTTTCATCTCTCTCTTCTTCCCCCTATCTGCAGCTCCCTTTTCCTTCCTTCTCAATTCTGTTCTGACTTTGAATTTCAAGCCTCCTTTACCAGAAGTGGTCACTCATTTCCTCATATGTAAGGGCCAGGAATTTGCTAAAGGGCTTTGGAAATGCTATGCATTGTTGTATAGCAGTGGTTCCCAGTAAGGGTGATTTTGCTTCCAGGAGTCATTGACCTCTGGAGACACTTTGGTAATGATAACAGGCGAGCTGGAGGCCAGATACAAGTGACAGAGCTGGGGACATCATTCAACACCTTCTGCAGCACAGGACAATTCCACAACAAAGGTTCTTCAACTTCAGGTGTTCACAGTGCTAGCTGGAGAAAGTTTGTCCCAAGGTACTTGAGAGGGCACCCCCTTTTCTTCTTCAGCATTTTAGAAGCTGGTCAGTCTCCCCTTATGAGAGTCACAGTCCTCACCAGACCAGAGGTTCGGGTTGGGTGGTGCGCCACCCTTATTCTAGAGCTCTCAGGCACTGGCAACTTTGGCTACAGTACTCCTCCATGAGCCAGCTTCCCCAGGAGCAAGTTGACAGCTGTCTGTGGGGTATGTGGGAAGGGGACCTGGTATGTGAGGGTTTGCATGTACACACATGTAGGTGAGGGTGCCTAAATGCTCCTTGTATAAATGTAACTCAGCCCTCCTGCTTTGGGTACCATCTCACATGCCCACCTGTATGCCCTGGCCCTCAGCATTCCTTCCCCTTCTGGAGTTATGTCGTAGGAATGGATCTACTTCTTGAAGGCCATCAGGATGCTGTTGTGTCTGACCTGAGTCGGTTGCCCATCTGCTTGCTGTCTTTCAGCATTGCTTCTGGTCCCTTCTGCTACTTTCTCCCCATGTTTGTGTTCTGACTCATTGCTTGGCTGCCATCATCCTCAGGTTTGGGAGGGATTGGATACAAATGTATAAAGTCCATCCTCTTAAACAAGAAGTGGGATCCTCCCATGGGTAATTAAATCTTTGAAGTTTTGTCTGGAACAGTACTAGTGATAGAATTCTTTTCAGCTGAGTCTCTAGAAACAGGAATTTAGGGAGGGCACCAGAGAGGAGGTAGAGGAGCCCTGTGACTTTTGTCTTAATAAGCCTCAGTTTCCCTGCCTGTAAAATGTGAAAACGATGGAGTAAGGGAAGGATGCAGTAAAGATTACACAGAGGGCCATTGGCTTGTCACAATCATCCCCATAAATGGAATTATCACCATCTTCTTCTTCTGGTATATAATCAAAGAATTGGATCGCATGGTTGTAATGACAGAATGTGGCTCTCAGACAAGCCTAACCTAACATATGAATGTATATATCGATTGCCTCATTTTTTTGCCAGAGGCTTCCAATTTGATTGGCAGAGGGGCGACCAGCAGGCCAATTGGACTGGGCTCTTTAATGACAGCAACAGCTCAACAGAGCCGAACATCAGTGACTTCAGATCCAGGTACAGACCCCAGTGAATGGTGGGGGAAGGGAAAGCCCAAATGGATGGGACTCTGCAGTCTATACCCATTGCCTGTCCCTAGAGCTGTCTCAAGGGAGGAGTGCTCGATTTTCCTTTTCTTAGTTCTTTGTATTTGGGGTCCTTCTGTGTTGTATTGAGGGCTCGGGCTGTGTTCCCGGCGCCGGGCCCCTTGTTCTGTCCCGCCCGGCTCCCGGTGTGTACCCGAAATAATTACACGGAAACTGTATTCATTGAAATACTGCCTGGCCCATTAGCTCTAGCCTCTTATTGGCTAACTCTCACACATTTGTTTAACCCATTTCTAATAATTTGTGTGTTGCCACTAGTCGTGGCTTACCGGGAAAGATTCAGCATCTCTGACCTGGCAGGCTTCATGGCGGGCAGCTCTCCCTGGCTCTGTCCTTTTCCCAGCATTCTCTTCTCTTTATCCTGTCTATCTAAGTCCTGCCCTATCAGAAGGCCAAGGCAGATTCTTTATTAACCAATAAAAGCAACCCAATACAGAAGGA